>JAOEGS010008433.1:0-22288 GCA_025447755.1 Corythornis vintsioides | reverse complement strand
TTGGCCAAGGCTCTGAGCAGCCTGGGCTAGTTGAGGGTGTCCCTGCTCCCTGCAGGGGGGCTGCACTAGAGACCTTTAGAGCTCCCTTCCAGCCCTAAACAATCTGTGATTCTAATACAGCTATTGGACTTTCCATCTACCTTCTAGTCCCTGTGATCCAAAAGAAAGGTTTGTCAGAGACCTTTCCTTGCTCACAGATTGAGGTGTCCTTCAATATATACACATTGAGAAAAAGCTGGTAAGCCAGAGAACAGGATTTGTTCATTTTGTTTATAACTAGCCTTACACTCAAAGTCCATTCTTAGGGTCCATGCTCCCTCTAACTAATGAACTATTAGAAGTATAGGGCATTTCATCTGTGTTTATGTGTTTCCTACTGGCTGGAATTCTTACTGGAAAAAAAAATATTTCCATTTCAGAAGAACAGAGCTTGGAATTGGCATGAGATCATGCATTCACAAACTGGAGCTCTGAGTTAAAACCCTACCAAATCTGCAACTGATGATACAGCAACTGCACAAATTTCCCTTAGAAAAACATCTAAGTGTGGCTTGCACCCAGCAAAGTGCCTGTGGTAATTCAAGTGAGGGCTTAGGTGCTGTGAGCTTCAGTGGAATTACTCAGCAGCTGAATGCAAGGCTGAAGGCAAACATGTGCTTCTGTACTTTCCTCAACCAGGGCTTAAGTGCTCTGAGAAGCATCAGTCACATGAATCATGCTCATTCAAAAGTTCAAGGCAAACTGAAGCAGGAAAATCATAGACTGACCAGCATTGTCAGTCCCCCTGCACAAGAACGAGGAAATCACACCAGTGCTGTGGATTTTTCCTGATTTCTAGGATGTCTGTAAGGGGGGAGTGACTAATTATTGACTCTGTCTTGAAATGCAGATCAGAATATCAGAAGAGGCAGCAGCACTCCATGATCATGGGTTACTTTCAGCCCACCTTTGCATTTCAGTCATCTCTCAAACTCTGGGGCTCAGGAGGGCAGCTCTTATGGGATCTATCCAGTTAAAAAATGACCAAAGCAAGCTCACACAATCTGTTATTTGGTAAAACTGTGACCTGCAACTCATTTACAAGCACCAAAACTAGAGATGATTGTCAGACACCAGATACATAGATCATTGCCAGGAACCAGAGTATTTTCTAGCATTAAAAAAAAAAAAAAAAAGAGCATTATATAATTAAGATGTCCAAAGAGTAGCATTTATTTCTAAATAGCTTGATTGTTCTGTAAAGTATTCTTTAGTTCCTTTGAAAATCAGAGAAAATTGTATATAACTGTTCCCTGTTTTTCCTCTGATGACAAAGTCCTGTGTGTGCTGAAATCATCTGCATCCTCACATATCTTCCCTTTCCTTTTGGGAAGCAGATAAGCCTCTCTGCCTTAGAACCCCAAGAAAGTTAAGATGCACTTTTGCTTGTAATATTATTGAACAACTTCAGGAGCATTCAGGCAGAGGCAGTATTGGTTTAGCAGCTCTGAGCTGGAGCCCGTTGATGTGCCTTGAAGCTTTGTTGGATTTTTAATTTTCTTAAAACTCACCAGCTTCACCAAGTGGCCATCTAAAGACAGTGGATATCGACTTGAAATCTCACATTTCCCTGATCCTGGTATTTCTGCTGAAATCCAGGTGCCCCTTGCTGGCAATAACATTAGTGTGGAGAAAAGGAACCTGGCAGTAGCACCTCTTCTGACCAAGGGATTTGCATTTAGCATAACCTTCCCATGAGAGTGATCTGTTGAAGACATGAAGATCTTTGCTGGGGCACAAAGGGAGTAGTCTTGTAAATTAAAAAGGGAGAAAAAGATCTCAAAGCAAACAGTGAGAAAAGCCTGAAGTTCAAAGCTATTTGAAGAGTCATTGATCAAACCCTGGGAAGACACCCATGATAAAGAAAAAGGTCACCAGGCCAAACTCATCTCCATCTAATTACATTAAGTCTGTCAAACTAATCTGTAGCACAACCTGACTGAAAAGATCTGTTTCTCCTGAAAAAAGTGACTGGTATGTTTAAGAGGCCAGCACCTGTTCTCTATGCACTCAAGTATGTAAATGTGAGCAGCCCTCACAAATTCAATGGTTTTGACCTGTGTAAAGTTAACCACCTGACTAAGGTTTTACTTCTGCAAACAGCTGCTGGATAAGCCCTCATCAACCTTTTTACATAGCTAATTTGGTGCTCTTGACAGCCCTGGCAATAACAACTGTGGGATATGCAGAGGACGTGTGATGGGAAGATCAGCAGGTGCCAGTGAGGTCAGGATTTGATTGTAACCAAGGTGAATTGGAGATCTGATCTGCAGAAGTGGGTTCAGGAAGGCCAGCAAAAGCAAAATTGGCTGTTCAGTGACAGACAGTCATGGGATGTGATGAGTGATGGTAATAAAGCAGGTACAATTCACTCAAAGAATCATGGAATGGCCCAGGTTGGAAGGGACCTTAGAGATCATCTCATCCAACCTCCCTGTCATGGTCATGGAGCCTCTCAACTAGACCAGGCTGCTCAAGGCTCTGTCCAACCTGCACTTGAACACCTCCAGGGAGGGGGCAGCCACATCTGGGTAATTTATTCCAAAGTCTTGCCACCCTTGTACTGAATAATTTATTCCTAAAATCTAATCTAAATCTATTCTCCTTCAATTTAAACCCCTTTCCCCTTGTCCTATCAGTCAAAGCTCTTGTAAAAACTCCCTCCCCAACCTCCCTGTAGGTTCCCTTCAGCTATTGGAAGGCATCTATTAGGTCTCCCTGAAGTCTTCTCCAGGCTGAACAATCCCAGCTCCCCCAACCTGTCCTCGTAGCAGAGGTGCTCCAGCCCCTGGATCATCCCTGTGGCTTCCTCTGAACGTGCTCCAACAGATCTGTGTCCCTCTGATGGTGGGGACACCAGAACTGGGCACAGTATTTAATGTGGGGTCTCACCAGAGCAGAGCAAAGGGGCAGAATCACCTCTCTTGATGCCACTTGGTTGCTGCTACTGGAAATCCCTCTTCCTTCACAGTTCTGGCCACACTCCACAACTTCAGCCTAGCAGGTAATACAGCCAATAACTTAATTTTCATCCAGTTACCAGGACACTTCATTATACCACTGAAACAACAAAACGAAGCACTTCTCAAATTGCTGAAGTGTGCTAATTTCAGTCGTTAGCACCCCATCAGTTAGAGTGAGGGCTGAAATGGGTCACACCAGCAGGCACACATTCTTTTTTCCTCTACTAGCTATTTTTTTGGGGTGATTCTGCCAAACTTCTGAGGGTCAGAGCAGCACACCCCTGTTCTGACCAGAGTGAAATGATCCAGCAGGGTATGTCCATGTACCCAGCTCTCTGGTGCAGCTTGCTGTGCCAGCTCAGATGGTTTTCCATGCAATCCACGTTTCCCTGAGTTGTGAAAGTCGAGTATCCACCTTTCTCTTTTTGCTGAGACTAATGACTTTGTAGCTGTTATATTTCATAGACTAGCACAGACTAGCCAAGAGGTCTCATGGAGCTGTAAATATTTGATAAGTCTGCTCAGTACAGTGAGAGTGTGAATTCCACACTGTGAGACAGCTAAAAATCAAATTATACTGGACATTATCTTCTTGAATTAAAAGCCCAGATCATCACTGCTTTTATTCCCTGGATTGAAACAAAGATCTGAAAGTCTGGAATAGTTTGACAAGTTATTCATTAGGATCTGTGTGAATAGAGCCCTCACCTGGGTTACAATTGCACTTTCCTGCTGTACGTGTATGAGCCTTTCTCTGGGCTGCATTTCACACAGTGTCTGCTTGCTGAGTCTTAGGAGAGCTTTCAGAAATATTAAAACACAGTGTTCCTCTGAAAAACAGCAATCATCTAGTCCATATTTGAATTCCTCCCACTGGTCCTCAGAAAAAGCTGACCCATCAGACCCAGGGAGGGGGCAGAGGGAGTTCTCAGTGGCTGTTTGAACCTTTGGCTCTTAGGAAACCTGTGGTCTCCTGGGGTTCCTTTCCAGTTGTGTCAGGTAATGCATGGATGACACAAAAGAGAAAGTATCTTATAGAGGAAAGCCAACCAACCAAAAAAAAAAAAAAAAAAAAAGGAAAAAAACCAACATTCCAAACCAGGAAGAAATAATAGAAAATTCTTACTTTAATAGAAGAAATAGTAGTTATCCAATATCATTACAATTCGTGCTTGGAACCCAGTGTCAAAAGATCTCCTGTGGTGGGACTGCACTGCCTAGCTGAGCATCAGTGGGGTCTGGGAGGTCTAAAATCCTGTGTTTTCTGTCTGGGGGAAGGGGCTACAGTTCTAATTGCTCCCACTTGTGAAGTTTGGAATCAGAAATAAATGACATTTCTACATGTTAAGAGTCACAGTAAAATAGGCTTTATTTACTGATAGATTTATACCCAAGAAGCTGTCAGGCAGCATGCTGTGAGCTGTGTGATGATTTTAATATGAGGGTGGAATCTTCATGGATAAAATTTCCATTATTTCATAACCAAGCTATTGTTTTCTAACCAGGCACACAACGGGCATAATTCAAGAGAGGGCAAAAAAGATACAGCTATTTCAGAAATTAGGTGAATGCAATATCTCTCTTCTCTGTATTTAATTCATTATGCTGTTGATAATATAGTCCAATTTCACCAAAAAAATGTTTTCTCTGCAACTGGTTGATAAAATTATGGGCGTTTTAAATGTTGGAAGTAATGGAAGTAATTTCATTTTTACTGTTTTAAGCATAATGTTATTACATTGTTGATTCAACAACAAGTATCTTAATGGATCTTTTAATGTAACAACCTCCAAATAATTTCACTATCTAGTACAACAGGACCAACACTGATCTAATTTTGGACCATATTAGAATATTTTAAGCTGTTCCATGAGGCAAGAAACCCTGTGTGTGTGGTTCAAACTGTGTGCAGTACAAAGCTGAGCAATACTGCATGATCTTGAAAATTATTCTGAAAATTGATCAGTCTGAATTTTCACTCATGCTGGAATGATTTTTTTTTGGCAATAGTTTAAAAACAAAAATTAAAAATGAATGCTGTGGGGTGAAAAGCAGCTGGAAATGATCAATGCATGTAAAATTAGACCTTGGAGAGTGAAGCCAGATTGTGGTAAGAAAATAATCAACGTTCTGTGTCCTGGCCATGCCCAACATGATGGAGTTAAATTGCCAAAAATTCCTTGAAGGTTCCTTCCATTTCTGCATTTTCCTGACTTTTCGTGTGCCAAACATAACCTAACAGAGGAGAAAGTCTTGTCCTCACCTTGCTAGCTGATGCCTTCTTGATGTGCTTGCTCAAATGACCAGAGCACACACTTTTCTTGAAGCTTCAGAGCAAACAGACTAAAACACCCCAGGGAGGTGGTTAGCTGCTTTCCTTCAGTCTAGCAGCCAGGACCAAAACCAAATAAAAGTCTCTAGAGAAGCAGTATGAAAGCTGGAGGGAGAGCACATTCCCTGTCACAAGCTAATGACAGTAAGACCAAAGGAAGGAGGAATTTCCCATCCTCCCACTGAGCTGCCTTGTTTATCCCTGTGCATGTCCCCATCACCACCAGGAGACACACTGCTCCCTGGATGCTTCCTTTCTCTAGCTCCACACTCCTTAAAAATTAGTTATAGAAGACTAGCTGGAATGTTTTGACATGTTCTTCCATTTTCAGGACATAAAAATCAGCTGCTGTAATCTCTGGCGTGGCTGTTTTTGATACTCCCCTGAATTCCCATCAGAAATTAAGTAGAGGAGCTGGATTCAGACATTTGAGATTAATGGAATTGCTCAGCTATCGAAGCAGTGACAAAATGGAAAGTTATTCCTAGCAGAAAAAAAAGTAATTAGTCCCTTTCAGATCTTCAGTTTGACACTAGTGTTAGCATCAATTATTCTCTGTTGGGAATATTGCAGCTTAACAAGATTCACTGTAATATCATCCTTTCCCAGTAGTAATCAGAAGAGAGGAGACCTCTTCAAATCATTGTCTTGCTACCCTGGGATTTTTAACATTTAAGCCTCCCACTTATCAGCTGATACCTTGCATTGACTTCAGTATCTGAACAATTCCAGTACTCTCAGGTGTCTTAAAATCATCTTTTTTTTTTTTTTTTCTCACCTATTTGTCAAGAGTCTGTGGAGAAAATCAACGTTTCCAAGCTATAAGGTACTGTTACAAGTGAAGTTAAAATCCTCAGGGTGGAGAAAAAATGTCAAAATAATCTGGCAAAGCTGTGAGACTGGGTTTTGGGGAGCTCTGCTGTGTTGCAGCTTAATCAGGAAACCCTGTCAGCTCTAGGGCTCAGCTCCTGCTCATGCAGGTCACAACAGTTCTGAGCAGACCCCACCATCCACAGCTATTTCCAAAGGTGTAAGGCTGCCAAACTCCAAAATCCTCAGGTGCAAAATATACTATATTTTTAAGAGCAATGCTGCTAACCTAATGCATGCTTCATGGGGAGATGAATAGAGCCTATTGCAGTCTATGTGGTTTGGTTTTCTCAGGTTTGGTTTCCTCCACTCCATTTGTGGCACAACAAAGACATTTTCCCCATGCAGAAGTCACACCTTTGCTTTCAAACCATCTGTCTATCTATCTATCTATCTATCTATCTATCTATCTATCTATCTATCTATCTATCTATCTATCTATTTTTTTTATTTATTTTTTTTTACTGCCATCTATAATCCTAAAAATCCCATCCCCTATTTAACATCGTGTGTTTGAGGCTGTTGAAACATGGGTAAGGAGATGTAGATGCACAGCTGTGTGACT
Source organism: Corythornis vintsioides (assembly GCA_025447755.1). NCBI lineage: Eukaryota > Metazoa > Chordata > Aves > Coraciiformes > Alcedinidae > Corythornis > Corythornis vintsioides. The sequence continues at coordinate 15,519 of JAOEGS010008433.1, read as the reverse complement.
AAATCCCCCAGATAGGTTTGCTAATCAGCCTTTATGCGTGGCTCCAAGTTATTTTGAATAGAAGACTGCTGAAAATAGCCAGAAAATAAATGAAATAAATTGTAAGTGACCTCCTTTTCCCTTGCCTCCAGATTGGGACACTCTGGGTAAACATCTCTGAATAAAGCTGTTCTAAATGCAATAAATCACTGGCTTTTGTGGGTATAAGACTGGCAATAAGAGCTATTTAAAATCCTATCAAGATGCTGAAGTCTGAAGCCGGAATGCAAGGAGACTGGCATATGCTGCTGCCAGCACATCTGGCCACAGCTGCATCTCACTGACAGCCCTGCTGTGGCCCATTCAGACATCCAGATTGCAAGCTCCTTGGGATGTGGAGGGGTAAAATTAAATCACTACTGGGACAGGGAGAAAAAGCATAGTGAGGGCATGACTGCACAGGTGGGCAGCATCCAGCTCCAGCCTGTGGGGCTTCCCAAATGCCACAAATTTGGGCGTTTTTGAAGGACTTGCAAAAAACTGTTGGGTTCAGCAGGGATGCTGTGCTGCCTCCACTAAAGCAGAGGGCTCCTGTGGAGTCAGTTGTGCTGAATATTTTACCTTGTTTATTGGAAGCATTTGTAATAATTGTAACCCTCGTTCTCATTGGGGTGGCTGGGCTTTTTTTTTTTCAAATCGTTAACAATTACAGGTCACCTCTGAGATGGAAGCGACTTAATATTCATTGTAAAAGCTTTTTAAGAGTAATTCATGTCTTATTTACTCTGTCCCTAGTTTATTTCATGTGCTAATGCACTGGGAATCTCAAGCTGTGCTGATAATAGCAGAGTTTTCCTCCTACTAGTTTTCATTCCTGTGCAAATATAATTAAGTGTATTAGAGGTGGCCTGATCACATGCATTAAATTACCATCCTGAGGCAAATACACACAGAACTGCAAACTCTGTGAAGGAGACATGGCTTGAGTGTCTGTTCAGGCAGCACCTGGCAGCCTCTGAGCCCACACCTGTCCTGAATATGCAGGCAATTGGTGAGGGTGATTCCCTGGGAAATAAGTGTCTCCTCCTCAGCACAGGAACAGCCTCAGCAACTGGCTCTGTAAGTACTGACATATTTCACATGAGGCTTTTGCTTAAGATTTCTGAATTTATGTTTATATTGCAGTGAGACAAACAAGGAGTCTTGGGGAAAATGGGGATTGAGGGGTTTGGGAATGATTCTTTCAAATTTGGGGGAAAATGGAAATTTTTGCACTAGCTGCCACAAGCTTTGTATCTGAACTGTGAAAGAGGGTATGGAGTGATATCAAGAGGACACGAGTCTAGATATCTGTGATCTGGAGCCAGTGTGACAGCAAAGCTTTCATGTAGCACAGGGAAGAGCACACAAGGATACACTGAAGACACCCAGGGTTCAGAGGAGGACAATCTTTAGGCATAATGACATCAAAAAACAAATTTTGCAATTTGCTAATAATTTTCACAGAATCTATTGGATTGGAAGGGTCCTCCAAAGGGCATCTAGTCCAACCCCCTGCAATAAGCAGGGACATCTCAGGCTGCTCAGAGTCTCACCAAGCCTGGCCTTGAATGTCTACTGGGATGGGACCTCTACCATCCCTCTGGGCAACCCCTTCCAAGGATATATCACCCTCATATTAAATAACTTTTTCCTAATATCTAACCTAAATCTACCCTTTTCTAACCTTAAAGACATTACACCTTGTAATGTTGCTACAAACCCTTCGGAATAGACTCTCTTATAGGCTCCCTATAGGTACTGGAAGGTCTCTAAGGTCTCCCTGCAGAGGAAATACATAGGCAAAATTTACTGCTATAAATATCTATCCAAGAGGAGGAGAGAGCAACACTCTGTTCTAATTACTGTCAGCATACTGTTGAATTGTTGTTCTCACTGGGTGGCATACACAGTGTCTGGGAAAATACTGGTTTTCTGTTGTTGTTTACATGGGGTTTTTTTCACTAGTTTCACTGTCTTAGGAGAATATCAGATACATCAGTCTCAGCAGAGATGTAGACTGGAGTAACCAGTCAACATCATAGTGCTGCATGGGGATGCAGGGATAAACTTATGACAAGCCAATAGTAAGATACATCATTATATAGAATTCTTTTTTTTTTTTTTCTGCACTATATTTTCCACAGACAAGAGCATTAGTAATTTTCCCTTTGATTGAGAACTGCTATTATCCACTCACAGCATGTGGGTGCAAACAGGCACTTGGATAAATCACAAAAAAAAGAAAAAGAAAACCACTTAGCATGCTGCTTTCCTCAATAACACCTTTTTCTGAAGGTACAAGGCTGAGTGCTGTAGGGACAATGTGTGTGAAGAGAAAAGCAAGCAAAGGAAGGCTGCAGCAGCCCGCTGGAACATGCTCAAGGTCAGCTTCTCTCACAGAAGACAAAGAGGTCACATTTGACATAGAAGGTATTCTGATATGTTTAAAAAATTTAAGGAATTAAATATTTCAGTGAATGAAAGCCATCGGGATCTAATGAGGTGTTAATGGGGTCTTGCAGGAGTCAGGAAGAGCAGTTTGGTGACTGACAGGACTGGAGCCATTAGCAAGCTCATCCCAGGGTAATCATCCATCAAAGGTGAGTGGCTGCACAAGCACCATTCAGGAGTGAGAGGAGCAGCACGAACATTCCCACGTGCAACCGCTGCAGCGGGACACGTAGGAATAACCTCTGAATTGCTTCATTTTCCCTCCCGCAGGCACTCAGCCCTGAGCTGTCTTTGCCACCCTTCAGCAAGGGGTGGAGCGGGCTGGGGATCCAACAGCGTGAGGATGCAGGAGGTCGCTCAACACATCAGAGCTGCTCCAGCAGATTGCTGGGTGAGGAGCAAATCAAACATTTGAAACACAAAGTACCTCTTAGGTGGCCATTGAGAGAAAGACCTGCTGGACAGTTTCCATGAAACCTTAACACTATTTTGGATTGCTGGTTCCTTCCAAGTACACCACCAGTGTCACCATGACAAAAGACACCTAGGAAAGGGCTACAGCCACTCCTCTAACGTTGCTGGAACAGCCTCCAGAATGAATCTCCAGCTTCTGCTAACTCCTACTGGATGTATCTTCTACACCAAGGCCTCCGGAAAGGACCTGAATTGGAGGAGGTTTGGCACTTCATCTGTTCTGTGTAGAATCCAGCCATAAATTATTCTGATATGAAGGTCTAATACAGTGAATAGATCCTATAAAACTGTCTACTGTGTTTCATCATATTTAATTTGCCACAGCATCCTGCAGCCATCCAAGCTGTTTCATCCTCCCTTTTACAACCCTCTGGTGCCCTGAGAGATGCTCTCCCAGCTAAGGAATCCCTCTGTCATCAGCATTTCTGCATCACCAGAGCAGTGCAATGCCTCCAGAGCACTCAGCTGCCTCTCCTCCTCCAGCAAGGCAGCTCACTCATCACTGTGGGGAGAGCCTCGTGGCCTGGCTGTCTCCTCAGAGTGGGCAAGCAGGAGGGCAACACCAGCCTTCAATCACCTATAGGTGGGACTTCTGGGCCACAAGCTTTGTCACGACAGTGTGGACTCTACAGTAATAATTCCTGGTCTTTTTTTGTTTATAATGCAAATATTACTTTGGTTTCTTTTCCTTTGGTAAAACACTGCCAGGAACCAATCAAAGTGTTGTTATTCTAAGAAGGGCTGGAAGTGCTGTGAATTACACAGTCCTTTGCCCTGCCCCCTTACAAATCAGAGCGATGGCAGAGCTTAGCTGTCAGGGTCTGATCTGGTATTTCATTACCCAAGCTGTCCTCCCACCTCTATTTTATCTGATTCCAGATCTTAGTCATGCAGTCAATTAAATAGTCTGAGTGGAAGTTTGAGCAGTGGGAGGAAGCATTATGGAGGACCCCATGGATCCACCAATCCTCAGCATCTGTGCTTGTTTGGTTTGTGCCTGTGCGTGCAAAATTGCTGAACCAGCCAGGAAAACAAAAGGGAAATGCAGAGCAAAACAGCCAGGTCAAAAAACCAGCCGTGGGTATTGCAGCAGCAGAAAACCAGGGGCAAGTGTCTTCCCTTGAGACAGCCACAAGAGATTTGGGTCTGGTGACCACATCTGGCGCAGTCAAATAGTCAAAACTGCATTGTAAATGGGCAATCAAACAAATTTGTCTGCATCTATTAACATAGATATCCCACTTAGCAGGGAAAAGCATGTCAGGTAGTTTTAATCAGGTTAACTCACTAACAAAGCTGTCCAGCTGCAGGGATCAGGAATTCCATGGATGAGGATTTACCCTGGGTGAATTAACCATTCATCACTCCATGTTAATGTAGTGTGATGTTTCTGGTACCCAAATTAGCTCATTTCAGCACTTGGATAAATAGAGTCTGCAAAACAAATTAACATCTTTTATTTTCTGCAGTCAGACACAGAAGGTTTATATCTCCATAATTCATAGAGCGAGGAGGCAGAGGGATAATGTCTTCCAGCCACAACTTGGTGGGAAAGGCAGCACTTACATATTCAGACAGATTGTACAACTGATTATTATAAATTCTGCCCCCAAAAGGTTGCAAGATCCAGCTACCTGTATGGTATGGCAAAATACAGCCCCTGGAGTTCGTAGGTTCAAGAGGCACACAAGAGACTTAAGCCACAGAGCCTGACATCTCCAGACTTTTCACCATTTAAATATACTTCCTTAATAATGTTGGTTTAATACAGTTCTTGTATGTGGTATTTATATTGTCTAAATTGCTAACAGCTCATTTCCTCTAAGGAGCATGGGAATTAAAACCAGCTATTTCCCCAGTGATGGGTTTTGACATGAAGCAATGGGCCTGCCTGTTCTGAGGTACCTGCAGGCTGGTGTTCTGCACAGGAGATGCTTTTTTTTTTTTTTTTATTTTACACTGTCTTCAATTATTGCAATGGTTTTTCAAGGAAAAAAAAAAAATGCTGTCTCTGCTGAACAGTGAACAGACTTAAACAGACTCCCCTGTGTGATCAGCACCATCCTTTGTCCTAACAGAATCATGGTGCTTGGGTATGATAAAGTGTGATAGGGTTTGTTTAAAGGCAAATAAAGGAATAATTTATTTTTCAGAGTACCCTTGTGGTGCAGAGAGTGGGTAGAGCTCAACGAGGAATTCCCTGGCACTACGTTGGTGTGAAAGGACATCTGAGGAGAAAACCACAGGGCTTCAATTCCTACTGGATTGAAGTTGCACATAGGCAGTGCTCAGCAGAGAGAGTAGCTCAGCTACGAGAGCAGCTCAGCAGGGACATGAAACTTCAGTGCTCTCAGAGAAGTGAAGCACAAGCAGAAAAAAGGTGCTGCTTCCAGAAGGAAGAAGTGCATGAGCTACCTCAAAGGTGGTTATGGAGGATGTGTGAATCCCACGTGGTGTCGTCCAGCATCTTTGTGCTTGTGGGCCATGGGGCACTCACTAGGTGCTGATGCTGAGGGATGTGTATGGATTGCAATTGCTTCTGTTCCATGCTCCAGGAGCAGAGAGGTAGAAAAAGCCTCTTTGCTTTATCACATCAAAGCATCAAACATAACCAGGGTGTGGACTGATGAAACTGAGATCTGACAGAGAAGATTCCCATGATCAATTTGTGAGGAAGGTTTGAACTGAAGTTTTGGTTTTAAGCCTAAACAACCAAATTGCCATTCCCAATGCAGTAACAACCTGAAGACTGATGGATGAGTTTCCATCTGTCTTGTCCAGTCTATTCTTAATAAACAGGCCTGATATTTTTCCAAGGCAGTTCATACTTTAAAGCAGTTTCTGAGAAGTGGAGTGGAGTTCAGGGAAGGCTGCTGCTGTCCTTTTGGTAGAATTTAAAACTCACATTGTGCTAACCCAGAGTCTACAATGATACAGATCTGCTTTCCTAGGGCCTATCTGCAAAGAACATGTTTTTTTCCTGAAGTTTCTATTTTTGATTGTTCCTCAATCAGCTTATTCAGAAGACAGCACTCCAGTTTCTGAATAAGAGCCTATGTACACAGAGCTAAGCAGCTGCCCAGCTTTAAAATCAGAATTCCTCATTCAAACTCTTCATTCCTCATTAGCTTGCCTGTGCAAACTGTCTCAGAGGCTAATTCAAGACCCACTGGTGTCAGTGAGAATGGGTTTTACCTCTCAGATTTAGCCATCTAAAAATCACGCAAGTATTGGAAATGCAACTGTGGAGGAGCCACTCGTAGTCAAATTAGAGACAGATCAGCAGTTCCAGGATGTGATTCACACCATCTGCCTGAAAGTCTTGGCTTGAAATGGGACAAGTGTATTTCAGGCAGCCACTATCTCATTTCCCTGCCTGTCAAAGGAGCCTAGACAACTCTTTCTTCTTCAGTAAGTGAAGCCAGGGGAAGGAATCCATTTATTTTCACTGAAAAAAAGATTCAGACTTTCCATTTTCTACATCTTTTATGCCAAGATAAATTACAAATAAGTGAGCAAGACCCCAGAGGGTATCCCAAGTTGCATCTCACAGCCTGCTAACTGGCTTCAGTCAGCATCTGGGTTGTATGGAAAAGACACATTAACTCCTGAAACAAAATTAAACCTTTTTTTAAAACTATTTTTTTTAACCTTGCATTATATTGGACTGCCTGACAGGGAGCACAATTTAATAAAAAAATCAAATCAAAGGCACAAGCTTTTTGTCTGTCTCCTCTAAAGACACACACAGTGGGAGATGTGAAATGTCAGGAATAATTAGGCAAAACTCTATAAGCTCTTAACAACACCAATATGCTGTGTAAAACTAAGCATTTGCCATAACACTTTAAACACTGTTTAAAGCTGCATATTAAAGGTAACCTCAGTAATTTTTAAGTACTGTTTCCAAGACATTAATAAGACATGGATATGAAAAAGCAGAATAGAAACTCTGAAATGCTGGCATGCCTTCACTGAGACAGGCTGCTCTCTTTCCTTTTTCCCCAAGGTGTTATATAGAAGAAAGTTATCCCTCTCATATAGCAATTAAAATGAAAGGAAAATTTCCTCAGCTCTTCATCTGCTGGAGCCCATTTAACAAGCAGGAAAAGGACTCACTCCTAGTGTAAGTAATTCACAGAAATCATAGAAGTGCTTGTTAGAAGGGACCTCTGGAGGTCCTATGGTCCAGCCTCCCACTTTAAGAGATATTTCTAACACCAAAGGAGAAATAACCAGTTCACATCAGCAGGAAATCTAGCCCAAAGTACCCTTTAGAGAAGAAAAATAAATTAACTATGAATGAAGAGAGAAAGGGGGAGAAAAGACAAGAGAGAAGAAGAAAAAGAAAACAACATTTTTATTAGAGGTGGTAATATTAGAAGCCTAGGGCTTTTTTCCAAAAGGTGGGATTTTTTGTAGGTTCACTAACACATGTATTTTTATCTTCTAGGAAAAACAATGAACAGGAGGAAACTGGAAGCTTTTTCCTGCTCTGCTGAATATGGAATTATTATTTTTAAAGTAATATAAAAATTGCATCTGGAGCATCTCTTTCCCTCTTCCAAAAGGATAACTTCTGAACCTGGAACTCTTCCTACCTGAAGCAGAAACTTCTTTCACTGTGCATCTTGGAGGGAAAAATGAATTTCACAAATTGCACCACTGAAGCCAATTTGGCTGCAAAGCCAAAAACAGTAACTGAAAAGATGCTCGTTACGCTGACCTTGGCCACAATCACAACCTTGACTATGCTGCTGAATTCTGCTGTAATTGCAGCAATCTCTACAACCAAGAAGCTCCACCAGCCAGCAAATTATTTAATATGTTCACTAGCTGTGACAGATCTCCTCGTTGCTGTTCTGGTCATGCCCTTGAGCATCACTTATATAATGATAGATAAATGGACCTTGGGATACTTCATCTGTGAGATCTGGCTTAGCGTCGACATGACCTGTTGCACGTGTTCAATCCTTCACCTGTGTGTCATTGCTCTGGACAGGTACTGGGCCATCACAGATGCTATTGAATACGCCAGGAAAAGAACAGCAAAGAGGGCTGGGCTGATGATAGTCACAGTTTGGACTATCTCCATTTTCATATCAATGCCCCCTCTGTTCTGGAGAAACCACCACAGCGTCAGTATTCCCAGCGAGTGCCGCATTCAGCACGACCATGTCATCTACACTGTTTATTCCACCTTTGGGGCATTTTACATCCCCCTGACTTTGATCCTGATCCTGTACTACAGAATCTACCACGCTGCAAAGAGCCTGTACCAAAAGAGGGGTTCGAGTCGCCACCTCAGCAACAGGAGCACTGACAGCCAGAACTCCTTTGCCAGCTGCAAGCTCACACAGACATTCTGCGTCTCGGACTTCTCCACGTCCGACCCGACCATGGAGTTTGATAAGATCAACACATCTGTGAGGATCCCTCCTTTTGAGAATGACCTGGACCTGGCTGGAGATAGACAGCAGATCTCCACAACACGGGAACGAAAGGCTGCTCGCATTCTGGGGCTGATTTTGGGTGCTTTCATTTTGTCCTGGTTGCCCTTTTTCATCAAGGAGTTGCTTGTGGGCCTCCACATTTGCACTGTCTCTCCAGAAGTAGCAGACTTCTTGACCTGGCTTGGATATGTCAACTCTCTTATCAACCCTTTGCTGTATACTAGCTTTAATGAAGATTTCAAGCTGGCCTTTAGAAAGCTGATCAGGTGTCGAGAACAGACTTGAATGTACTGGGAGATGATAAAGATGAGGACATGACTCCTGGCCTTAAAAACGAGTGAAATAATTTGACTCTGTCATCGTTTCCCTTGACAGAGGGGATTGTTGTGTTTGCCTATTTGCTTGACTTATCTTTAGCCTGTAATTCATTCTGCCTTTTTTTACCTCTAGTGATATCCATGGTAAAGAGTTTGAAATAACTTTGTTCCACAAAGGAAGAGATTTTTTTATCAGTGAAACAACAACAACAAAAAAAAGAAACTATGAGATACTCATGTTTAAGGCTTTTTGTGTAATCAATTATTTGAGAAGCAGACAATGGTATTCACTTTTATACTTTTTTCATTTAAGAATCAAATGTCTAAATTATCATGCCCTATAGTAATATAAAAGCTTATAAACTGAACCCCATAAATACATATGCAAAGATTAATAAAAACTTCATGGTCATGACAGCTAAACAGCAACTCTTTACTGTGGCATTCTGAGAAAACAGCCATTTAGAAGGATAATAACCACCTTTGCCAGCTTGGGCTGGGGTAGGATAAACCATTCCTTTCTACACTCCCAAAACAAAAAGCAAAGTTCAGGCCATTCCATCTAAAAATGGATCCCATTTTTTACTCCACATAATTATTTCAAAGTGTTGGATTTTTTTGTGTAAGATTCCAGATTTATATTCCAAATATTGGGCAGACACCTGTGCAATTTCTTTGGCAGTTGAGAGGACAAACTAACAAGTGTCACACTTGTAAAACCAGCTACTTATTTGACTGGTTGCTTTTTTTAATACCACATATTTCTTCAGGGCTCAGGTCTCATGTCTTGGTCAGTTCTGGGGTGACAATATTCATTCATGCCACACTTCATCTGGACCTCATGGTGCACAACCCTAGGAATCAATCAATCTTTCCCCACAGATTTGAACAACTGGATACCTTCTCATCAGGCCAGAAATACACGGAAAATCAGAAGCATCATCTAAAACCAAATTATTAACAGCAGTAAAATAAATAAATAAAGATTAGGGAACATAATTTTTTTAAATAGCAATCTTCACATCTGTCTTACTGTCATCTGAAAATCCACAATGTCATTCACACCAGCTTAACCTATGATCAGGTTCTTATATATCAGGTTTTCTTGTTTTAGGTGTCCTTCACAGAGCCTTGAGAGACAGGCAGAGAGTTCTTCATATCCTGTCTCCCATGCTTGTGAAAGTTAAATGTCCTGATTCAGATATTCTGGAAATCATGCTAGGAAGAGGCAAAATCAAAGCTGAGAATCTGGTAGCACTGGTTAGCAACTCCTAAGCACTGTTTAAATACTGGTTAATTACCCAGCACTGTAATTTTCTTCCCTGAACATTTTTTCCAGACAAATTCTTTTTGAATTATACTGGTACACCATACAGAAAACATAATATGCATCAACCTGACATGCAATAACAGTGAACTATAGCATGGGCAGCTTCAAATCGATCAAACCAAATATTAGAGGTAGCAAAAATGTTGTAACAGCACTGAAAGCCATCTCTGAAAAATGTTTGGAAAATGTACAAGATGACAATCATTTTTCTTATCAAGAGTCAAGGAAGTGTAAGTAACATGTGAGTAATAAACTCCAGATGGAGCTGAGAAATGACATCCTTATTTCTGAGAGAAAGCATTCAGTTGGAAAGATGCATTGCCACGAGTTAAGTGTAAATCAAGTTTAAGGTGTCAAAAGTGTGACCTACTGCCTACCCACATGCAAAAGGATTCTCCTTTAAGGACTCCAAGTTTTCCATGCCTGAGTTTAGGAGGTTTATCTTTAGCTGTCCTGCCCCTCTGAAGCTGTTGTCCCAGCTGCCTCCTCCAACTGTCTTTAGGTTCCCTGCTACCTAACATTAATATCTAAAAAGAGGTTTCTAAAATCATGGTTTCATGTGTTCTCACCCAAGTATACAGTAAGTCCACTGCTGATCACTGCTCAGTCAATGTGACTGGGAAGAATTCTGATTATTTCTATGAGCACTGAATCAGCCCTTAAACTTCCAGTATTGCTATTCTAAATAGAAAATATAACTGTGTGAGCTGTGAAAAACAAAACAAAAAAACCCAAACGTATACTAGCAAATGATATGAACCCCTGCTCAAAGTACTAAGGAATTATTCCAACTTTTTTCCTTCTTAATCACTTTTTTCCCTCCAACTCTTTCCTGTTTTAAGGCACCTCTTCATTAATTTTTCCCTTCATTTTTTTTATTTCTCCTTTATTCCATCTCATCCATCCCCTGCACTACATTGGCATCTTAGCGACCAGCAGCAAGAAGCAAGGCTACCTTGTGCTACATCCACACACACAACCAAAAAACCTCTGCTCTTGATTTTAAGGAAATGAGATTGCAGGTTCTGTTCCATGGCACTAGGCTGCACAGCCTCTGCTCCCTTTTCATTGCATTTTTGCTACAAATCACATTTCTAACGTTCATTAAGATTCTTCCAAATGAAAGGTAATACACCACAGTGTCTTCCCACGTGTCATTAAAGAGCTCTCTTTAATAATTCTCTCTTCTCCTCTCCCATGGGGCTCCTATCAGTAGAAACTAAAGGCACAGCTAGTATGGTTCCCAGATACAATAGCAGTGCTGTAAATGCCCTTCTGCACCACTCCTCCTGCTCCATCCCACCCCTCACATTTCAATTTCACCCTCTTCTAGTTGCTTGCACTGCATTCTTAAAATCCATTAGCATATAGATCAGCTCTCTGAAGTTTTCATGGATTCATTTCCTGCATGACAAATTCTCACTCTCATTTCTGTCTGGTGCAAGATTCCATGTCTCTGGGGTACTCAAATCTTGTAAACCACTACGTCTCCAATTCTCATTTCACATGCCCCACGACTACAAATGGACACATTTCTGTAAGTGAGGCATAAAACACTGTCTCCTTTCAACCACAATTTATAAAAAAAAATGCACATTTTTTTGACTGGAAAAAAAAAAGGATTAACTTCTGGGAAGAGGAAGGAAAGAATTCCTCTTCCTTTGTAAAACATTAGTTTGTGCACAATTTGAAATGATTCCTTTTCTGGCTGTTAATTTTAAAGAAACACTAAGAAGCAAAACACAAAATCACATGCAAATTCCTGAAGTACCTGCAATGGGCAAAGTTACCTTCCAGTGGACTTTATAATAGGTTTTTTTTTTCCTCTCCAAAGCTTTCTACAAGAACCATTTCAGGGGAATAGAAAGTTTCACACAAATTATTTCTATGATGCCACCAGAAATAGTATCTCAGTCCTTTGCAGGAGGAACAGCCTGAGAAGCTGCTGGAGTGCTGGGATAAGCTTCAACACGTTTATTTCTCCAATAAATAAGATTTGTTATCAGGCTAACACCTCCATCTTGAGAGTTGTCAAATATCTATGTCACTATCTAACCTGAATCTCACATGGGGCCACTGGAACACGTTGCATTTCATCCTATCCCACCACAGATTAGAGAAAAGAAAATGCACTAAAATTTGCAGCAGCCTCTGAACACATCACCTGACAAATCTTCCTTACTATTCTGCTTATGTCTTGCCCACAAACTGCACCTATTCAGACATTATGCTTGGAAGAGTTTCCCTCAAAAATGTGTGTTTTTAAGGCTTTCCATCTGCAGACTGCTGTTTTGCTGCAATTGCTTCATAGATCCCCTGAGACATTTTCTGTTCAGTTCAGCATGGAAGAAGGCACTAACACTTGCACTCCAGCTTCTGCTGAAAGTGTTTGCTGACAGCCAATTTAAATTTTGCTTCAGATGAATATTTGCTGAGTAAATTTTGGCTGCACAAAAGGATATGGGAAGAAAGCCAAAAAGTTTGGCTGTAGACAGATATTCAGTGTTCAGCACAGGAAACCACTGTGAAAAAAAAGGTATTGAACACCAGTCTTTACCATCACCTTCTGCCTCCTGGGTTCTTCAGTGCTCTGCATCTCCTGACCCACCAGTCTCCTTCTGCTGGTATCAGACTTGACATCAGAAATGGCACAGAATTAATAAGTCATACTAAGATTTCAAGAGTTCTCCAAACACACTGTTTAATGAAAACATCCTATGCATATTTCAGGGTGTTTTTTAGATTAATTCTATGATAATAATTGCAGTAAAGGGTCCCCAGAAAATCAAAGTCCAGGCTTCATTTGTGGCTGCAGAAGCAACAGGAAAGCAAATGACTTCATGCAGTGTCACCTAAAGTTTCCATCCATTTGCATTACATACAGGCTGGGCTTGTACATGGTTTTTCTTCTTTTAGGAATTATACTATTCAAGCCCTATTTGCACCTTTCTAAATGCAGCCACATTAAGCCTCCCTACGCTCTTTAAGTTCTCGGTGATAGTTGTTAATTAGAAAGAGGTGGCTTTGATTAATTCTTTCCCTACTTGTTTAATGAGAAGTGGTCAGCCTGAGGACATCAAACTTACATGTCCTTTAATCGATTCTTTGAATCACTCCTTCCCCTTCCTGGGCTTGTTGTGGAGATGAGAGAAGAAAGCAGCAAAGAAGCAGGGCTGTCCTCCCCTTCTGAACCTGTATCTTCTTGCATTTGATTCGTTTTGATGGCATCTGCTGGCAGACACAGGGTATGGTGCTGCGAGGCAGGCAGGAGCCAGCAGACAGACACAAGCAGTCAACAGGAATATTTGCATCCCCATGACAGCAAACAAAGTGAGACAGAACTGGAACGACAGGTCCTGCTGAAAATGGGAATGTTTTGTGAGGAAATTATCCCTAAGCCAGCACTGAAGCTCCTTCCTGTGCTGCTGGAAACAAGACTTTTAACTACATTACCTGCAAATAGAGAGGAACACATAGATGGTGCATCACTACCCACCTTCAGAAACATCAGGAGTGGCTCCAGGAAAAGCCCTGTTGGAAATGCCTGTTGGATACTCTCGTGTGGCACTAGGATAGCCTGGGTCTTGATGTGCAATGTAGCTGTCAGCTTCCTCAGACACAGACAGTCCCTGTGCCTCTCTGCTGTCAAGATTAACTCAGTGTAGAAGTCACAGACTGTCCCTGCTTCTTGAATCAGCTCCCTCCATCCCCCTGCTAGGAGTTAGTGGCTAATCCCAAAAGTGAAGGGAGATGCCAAAACCCCTGGGCAGTCAGAAGTGGAGAGCAGAGGCAGATGCTGGAAGGACCAGGCACCCTGGATTGCAGGCAGGGGGTCTCTCTCCACTTGGGTACCTTCCTCCAAGGTGTGGGGATACAAGAAAGTGGGGAAGCTTGAAAACATAAAGGCTGTAAAACAGGCAAATAAATTTACAGTCTAGCGTTGCTGATTATTTCACTACTTTTAGTCTAGACTCTTAACTTTTATGGCTTGATCTGTTCTTATTTTTCAGCACTTGGTATGAATCCTGGTTTCTAAGAGCACATTGTTCCTCAAGAGATGCAGCAGATAAAAGAGAAATGTGATTTGCCTCATCAAGAGAAGCATATGCAAGACCTTAATGAAAAAGACATTGGGAATATGCTTGTAAAAGCAGAAGGTAAAGAAAAGTAACAGCAGCAGAAGTGAGTGATGTCTCTTTCCTGGGACTGCTGTGCAGAGACAAGCAGACTTGAAGTGTTAATATCAAAATATATGTCACTGTTGTTGCAATATCTTCCCTGCAAATTATACCTGGGGAAGGCAGTGGCATTGCTGATCCCACAGTCCCCATCCCATACTAATCCTACTCTTGTTTTTACAAAAGAATAAGAAAATAGGGAACTGTTCCCTTTATTCTTGTTTCCAGGTGGGTTTTTAGTTGTTTCTTTCTCTTTTCTGGACATTTCCCTCTCTGCTCATTCTACACCATCATCAAGAGGCAGGGATGGGGCAAAGTAGAAACTAGGTGAGGAAAAGAAAATAGTGAAAACTTGACTTTTTAAATGGTTTAAGAACTGAGCAATGATAGCTATTTGAAGAACTCTGCTTAATCTGCATATTTCTGGTTTGCTTTTGTCAAAACCAAGCTTTTTAAGAAACAGGATCTATTTTTATCTTCCAAACAAACCTGCTGTTTGGCCAGGCTGAACTGACTGTACCTTCTGTGTTGTCATTGCACACAATCAAACCCTCACTGAATTCACACCACGGGAAAGTCAGAAAGTACTTTTGCTTAAATAGCAATGCACTCTCAGCGAGGTGTATTTGGCAATCTCTGCATGTGAAATTTCTGCAATACCCAGTGTTTCCAAAGCCCTGCAAGGAAAGGGTTACTGAAGCAGTGTCCCTCCACACAAGCTCACTTTGGAGCTCTCCTGATCCAGCAAATCCCAAGAGAAAATTCTGCATTAAAAAGAAAAAAAAAGCCGTGATCAAGACAAAAAAATCAACCCTGGCACTTGTTTCAAGTTGTTTAAAGCTTCAGCTTTAAAGCTAGACAAATACAAATGATAAATAGGATATATTTCTGCCTCTCATTTTAAAGAGCTGTGAAACACAAGACGGTTTTTCAGCTGCTATGACCTGCCATATAAAATATACTTTCATTTATGATTTCATGACAAATAAGGCACGAGAATGTTATGCTGCTAATGTAAAAAAATAATTTTACGTGTCAATTTGACGTGGCCGGAGCCATTTATCAGCGGAGTGGGAGATGCTCTGACTTTCCACCACTGGATGGCAATCAAGGGCCATAAATACACCGGGACCTGCAGCAAAAGAAAACGCCTCATCGAAAATTAAAACACATTGGATTCTTGGTAATGCTTCTGTAATATTTATACATGATTTTTAAGTTCTAAGGAAATAAATCCGGAAAAAAAAAAAAAAAAAAACAAAAAAACCCCAAAAAAACAACAAACCAAAACAAAA
>JAOEGS010008432.1:6105-17004 GCA_025447755.1 Corythornis vintsioides | reverse complement strand
AAATATATAGTCTACCTTGAAGACACTTTTAGTTATCACAACTGATGTATGAAAAAAAAGGCAAGATATAAAAATTAAAAGAAAGCAACACCATAGTAAGATTTATATACATGAGATGTTTAAAACTTTGTCCTCACAAAACAAAATTTGTTCTTTTTTATGGATACTGGTGTTAATAAAATATTTAAGGGTGAAGGAGGTAGTTTTCTGATAACAGCAGGAAGGTTTTCTCTCACTTCACAACACTGGAGACATGCACAGAAAAACAAATTGCCTTGAACATAACTGCAGGGCAATGAGAGAAACTGTAAAAAAAAGAAATAAATCTATAAAATCTTGTAAAGGAAAAAAAAATAGAATAATTTTTAAGGTTTGAGGTTTGGTCAGAAGCCAAGAAACTGGATTCTTCTCAAAGTTTGCTGAGCTTTCCAAATCCTCTCACAACACTAGGAGATGTTTGCAGAGCAAGCAGGCTGACATCGAGTTTACAGTGGATTAAACCCAGACTTGAGCCAATTCTTATGATTTAGGATGAAATTCACATTGGGTTTTGAGGTTTATTTAAATCAAAATGATGGGCTGTAAACTCACTCAGACTTGTTAAATAGATCCACGTGAACCTCTGCAAGCTGAACCTAGATAGTTGCACAATAAAGGTATTTTTGAACCATTGAGAACAATAGGAGTTTTGATACTGGCTTGAATTAGAGCAGAAGATGTAAATTTGGGCTTTTAAAATTTATATCTATTGGAAAGGGCAAGAATGACCCAAAATGTAGGGATTATGCAAAGGCAAGGAAGGCTTGATTATTCTGTAGACTTCTGTGTAACCCTGGGTTTATTTTCTGTATATAACTGCCAGTTGATAGGGCACAAATGATAGGGGTTAGTGAATTTTTCCAGTCAGCTTTTTATTAAATCTCCTAACAAAGTTTCTTAGTATATTCCTGGTGCCCTCTACAGAACAATTAGCCAAAAAAAAAAGTGGTTTGAAAAACACCTCTTCAATGATGATGGTAATTCTGCATTTCAGTTTGATCAGAGGAGAAACTTTACTTCCTTGTGACATTTTTAAATACAATTATGAAGGTTTTTATTTTGGTTTGGTTTTGAAATAGGGAAATAAATGCTTTTTAACAATGTTTAAAAGACACATGAAATGAAATGGGAAAAAATAGGGTATGAGATGTAGACTTTCATTTTATATTGACTACAAATCCTCACATCTTAATGGGTTTGCAGAGCCTTAACCCACAAGTGTGAACTGCCACAGGACTTTTCTTTTCCAGCCTAAATCCAAGCCAAAGCAACAGCTGCATGGGCAGCCAGAGCTGATGCTTTCACACAGAACAAAGCAGGCAGTTGCCCATGACACTGTAATATTAGAGGCAATAAGGTGTTTAGTATCTGTTTATGATACAGATGTGAGAACACAGCAGCATTTGAGGTTTTCCAAATGTCTCAGACTGCTTCAGAGTGTGTGTGTGTGAATATATAAAGCTCTGTTGCTGAATGCATTTCTCTTGTAACCTAAAGCCATGTTCCTCCCCCACCTCACTGCTCTTTTTTTCTTACATCCTTTGAGTATAATTCAATTAAAAATAAAGACATGTTTTCCTACTTGCAAAAGGAAGGCATGTGTTATTTGTTAAAAAAATTGGCTGGCACAAATGGGTGGACTGTTGATAACTTAATAGTTTATACTCTATTCCTTTAAATTAAAAATAAATAAATACACAAATAAATAAAATGGGACTTTCCCTCTTCTATGACTCTGTTTTCTACCCTACTCTTTAATGATGTCTTCTTTCTGTCTGTCTTTCCACATCTATGTGGAACATGGATCCAGAACAGTGAGTATCCCCCATGGTTCAGTTTAGGCTCAGAAATAGACATTATTTTTCCCCTCACACTTCTAGTCTATTCATTAAGAATTACTTACAGTGTCAGGGCAGACCCAAAGCATCATGAGAGAAGCCCAGGAACACAATGTCTATTGGGTGGAAATTGTCTGTGCAGTGTTAAAACACTCACCTAACACTTCCACACTGTCTTCTAACCCCAAACAACTGTTGATTGAACCCACAGACCAATCCCATTTAAAGAAATGCAATTCCTAGTATTTCCTCCAGCCAAAACTCAGCATCTCTTGGACTAAGAAGCTGATGAGCAGAGACAAATCTATTCTGTGTGTAAGTCATCTTATTTACAGAAAGCCTTTGCTCAACCCTGTTTCTCTGAATGAACTAATTTAGTAATAAAACAAATTATTTTTACTATAAATCTTGAATACCAGAAACTCCAGCTAGAAGCCCTTTGAGGAGAGACATACTTATTTACTCATTTATCTATCAGTTATGATTCAATACAGGACAAATGATGGAAAGAATAAACCAAAAGCTGAGTGAATATGTCTTTTGTGTCTGCATGTAGAAAGATACAGACAAGAGATCCACAGTGCATGGAGTCAGTCTGCCTTGGAAAGGGAGAAGGGTGAGGCAGCAGGGCAGATAACCAGAGGGCTTCAGAGGAGCCAAAGCACTACAGCAGGCATCACAACAACGGTGGGATGGTCACCTGTACCCATTTGAGGTTTTCAGTTCAGGCTCCAGCTGGTGCTTTTCCTGACAAGTACCCACATTTGGCAAAGCTTTTCCCTTCAAGAGTGGTGCAGAAATCCCAGCTGTGCCATTCCAGGGAAGCTCAGAAACAATGATCTAGTGCTGGGGGCTGCAGGCTGTCAGAATTGTCTAGAAATAATTGTCTAGAAGAGACCAGCTACCTCTACTCATATTCTAGCACTACTGATAAATGCATTCTAAGTCATCATCATTCTTTTTCTCAAGTTTCTAAAGCTAACGTCTGACTCTTTTCCTTTCATGCATGATAAAATTTATTCTTGATTTAACCCAGTTAATAAAAATCTTTGCTTGTAATTGCAATGCACCATGATGCAGGCAGTGTAATCATTTGTCAGGACTGGAGGGGGATGCTAAAACTGATGCCAACTAAAATTTTCGAGTGGTGTTTATTCTGTTGGACTTTTTGCAGACAGCCCCAGAAATGGAACCCAACAGATTCTATTGCCTAACAGGGTAGATGACAGAGATAGAGGGGGTTAAACAAAACCACAATTACAGTTGTTTAGTGCATTTGAGCAACCCATGGTAAAAGTAATCCAGCATATTAATGCTTTGTGGTGGACCAATTACTTTAGCCTTGATATATTTAATTATGTTCCAAGACAGGCTCTCAACTGATTTAACATTAGCATAGCTCAATTCAATTTCTATTCAGTGAGTTATAACAGTATGTAACAGCTGAGGAGCTGGTACAGTCTCTGTCTTACAAATAGAGTGACTGAAGGCTGCTGTTAGCCCTTTATCTCTTCCTATTTCCCTGTGAGCAACGGCAGGATTTTTGTCAATCACTTCAGACACTGCTTTTGGGTGTGCTCGTTTAATTCATTGGGACAGACAGATCTCTAGCAGCTGGCAGCAGACAAAGGATAGGCTGAAGGAGGTTTTCTAATGTTAATACTATTCTTGGTGGAGATAATTACAGACCTTTAAAAGCCAACCAATGAGCTCCCCAAGTGGCAGCAAAGTGTGAGCATCCAAGGGAGCAGGGAAGAGGCAGCATTGTCTTCTGGGAGGGTTCTGCACTTGGAGGTAGGTGGAACTGGTCAGGGAAGTGTCAATGGAGACATCAGGTCCCTGTCACAACTGAAATGCTTCACAGAATCTGGTCATTCTTGCTAATGTTTAATTGCTGAAGAAGCTGGGGGGGAAACACTGAATTCAAACTTCTCACACAGCACCAATGCTCAGCTGCACATGAGACAGGTTTGGATGGGTTGTGAGCACTCTGGAGAAGAGGGTTATGATTATACTTGGTCTTTGAAAGCATTCAATAAAATTAAGTGCAAAATGCTTTCTTAGGAGAGAGAAATGCCTAAATAGTAAGTGAAAATGGCAGAGTAACAGGTGACTGTGGACAGGAATCTACAGGTTACCAACTTAGTACTAAGTCAAGCAGCTGGTGCTGGTACAACAATTAATTCATTCTTGAATGCATTGACTGGCTGGTGATACTTAAGAAGCAGGACATCTTTTGGGTATCTTTTGTGCATCTTTTGGGTAGCTATGTTTATAGAACTGTGTCATCAGTTGAGCTTCCTCATTATGAGAGCTATAAAAAGCTACACCCAGAGAAAAGAATAAGGAAAGCCTGAAAAATCCAATTTAGTCTAGAAAATATCATATGTAGTCTTCTTCTACATGCCTTTTCTTGGCAGAAAGGTTAGCCCAACTCCAATCCTTTGTTTCTTCTCACCTATACCTTCCCTATGGGTTTAATTATTATTTTTTTTCATAAAAAAAATTCTTTTGGTGTTTCCTAGCTTGGTTCATTGCATAACCATACAAAGAGTATGTAAGCACAGAGCAGACAGGTAGGAATGGCTTGTCACAGGTAAGAACACATGAAGTAGGGATTTTTGCTGAAATTAAATAGTGGTCTGAACTGCAGAGTGTTTATGTCTTCCAGTATGCATTAAGCTGTTTTAGAGTTGAACCCCTGTTTCCATTCCCACCAGAACTGGCTATGATCCAAATGGGTTAATAATGAATATATAAATTAGGGGATGTTAGGTAAACTTCTGAACATAATGACAGATTAGCACTGGAACATGTTACACATCCTCTAAAGTCTGATCAGACTGTGGATTGTAGTACATGTATATGTAGTTTTAATTCATGTGGGCTGCCCAGTTGACTGACATGAGTCAGCTTTAGGGCAGAATGTGATGTAGGTGACATGTCAAGCTAATTTAACCTGGTTTAAAGCCAGGCATAGCAATGCAACCCACTATAAATGACAACTTCTGAACATCATCAGGTACAGTGCAATGCTGACCTCCTCTCCTCTCAGAGTGTAATGTAGTTCAAGTGCTCCCAGACTTCTTTTCTCTTGTTTTTGGGTGAGTAAAAACACTGTTAGTAGTGGCAACTGGTTCTACCACAGACAGCTTGGCCATCCAAACTTGAAATGGCTCATAAATCACTGATGGTTCATACACCACAGTGCCCTGTTATCTGGTCAGACATCTCTGAGGTAGCTCTGCTGGAGCTGGAGAGGCAGCCAGGCACATTAAGATGCAGTAGGAGCTGCTGCCAGTAACTCTTTGACATTCTTTCTTCAGGCAATACACAGTCTATCACTTTTACAAGAGAGTCAGAGCTTTGTGCTGCTGACTAAGCCATCTTTTGGGGAAAGTATAAAGTTGTACTGCAGTCCTGTCCATTTCAAACTCCACAACACTCTCCTGAAGGAGTCAGAAAGCCAGTGCATAAAAAAGGGGGCAATAGCCACTCATCTTCATGACTTCTTGTGGTTAGTGTGTTTTCAATACAGCTGTCAAAATTACTATCCAAACACATATGTTATTTCTTTTCATTTTAACTTGCATTCTCTGCTCTTGCTTTAGTGAAATGAATCTAGAATCCAGCCCAATAACCCTGGCTCTGAATGCTAACAATGTAATTCAAATAGTCTGCAGAAAAGAAAACCAAGCCATTGTTAGAAGTTACAGCATTATTGTGAATAAGATCATAACTCCATAAAATACATGGAAACTTGGAAAGTACCTGCAATATTAGCACTTGGAATAAGACATTCATATAAATTCAGATTCCATTTCAAAGTTATTCTGGCACTGAGAAGACAGCTAATTAACAATATGTTTAAATGTGCTATTAATTGACTGCTGATGGAGTTTTTCAATATCACGGTGTCATTGGCATTTAAAATCAGCTCCTACTCTCTGGTGATCCATCAGTCCTATCCATAATATCCCAAAGTGGAAGCAGGAAATGTCTTGATGCAATCTCCTCAAATTAGAGATGGTTTCAGCAGAGCAAATACTGGTTTGGGACAGGATTCTGCCTCATCTTCACCCACCTTCAGAGTAAGCCAAAGTAACCAGCTGTCCCAGCCAAAGGAACTATAAGTCTTCCATATCTAGAATGAAGAAAAAATAAGCACCCTGGATATCCTGGGTCATCAGCACCAACATTTTCAAGAATATAATTTATTCTCCAGTCAACCTGATAGCAACTTAAAACTTTCTGAAGCAATCTTGTGTTGTAATTTTCAGCAGCTGATTTGTTGGAAGGCTGACAACAATAAAACCAGAGTTGTTACAAATTTAGTATTTTATGTTAAGAGAGCAAAAAAATTACTTCAAGTGTGACACATTTATTGGCACAGGATCCTATATTAGTGCATCCAATTTGTCAGTAGTGGAACAAGTCCCCTCTGCCTCCACACAGGAACAGAAATAGATTACCTGGCCAAACAAGAAAGTTTTATTTAGATCTCTGTAACCTCAGGCCATGCTTTGGCAATCATTCTAATAAAGCTTCCCTATGCTGGAAGTGCTCTTGATCAGTTTTCCAACTGATTAAAGGGCCAGCTAAGGGGATAAATGACCTTTCTATACTCTGAGATTTGACTCATTAATCTCAGATATAGATATTGATGGCATAAACCTTATCCGAGCTATAGGAGGTGCATCACCTACTTTGTGAATTAATTGTGATCAAATGTGAATTTGAACTTTCAGATGGCTCCAGAAAGGGGTAAGAAAAAGAAAATGATTGCTGCTTCCAGAGAGTGTGGTGAAGCTGTGCAGTGCAAAGGAGAGGGAGCATATTGTGAGGTTTACTATTATTATATAAAATATAATAATAAAATTATTTCTTTTGGAAGTTTGTTGCCATTTGCCCTGTAGTGGATGGACACAATCTCAAATCCTACTCATTGTGAAGGTGAGACCATTTGAAGCTTCTCTTGGACCAATGGACAATGAGTACTCTTTGAAGCCACATTTCTCATACTTTGTAAAAGCCACATTTCTGTGTAAACCACACAGTGGTAGTCATCTGGCTTTGTGCAGCCTCTTCCAATCAAATTAGCAGCTTTATATCAGAAGGAACATTCTTCTAAGAGGAGCTAAACCAGAAGAGAAACTCCATCTCCTGTCAAGGGCAAATTCTTACCTGCCAAAAGTAACGTGAGTCTCGCTGGCTTCCTTGTAGACCCTTAAGCTCTCAACTTCTCCCAAGCCACTGTCAGGATCTCTTTGGCCCCCTGTCTCTCTTTTCTAATAACCCATTCCTAAATGTTCTCTCTTGAACCAGAAGGATTGTTAGTTTTCAGGTACTTATCATAAGGTTTCAAAGGGTAGCTATAAATAGGTCATACTGATAAGAGTCTCATTTGACAAATGTCAGGCTCTTCTATTACTTCCCTTTGGAAGACAAAGGGCAAGCCAACATTTCACAGTTGTCAAGTAACACTCTGCACTGAAACACAGTAGAACAAAACCTGACAGTGAACCATTGCTGCATCTGAGTTCTGGTTACATAAGGTGGTATAGGAAAAGGAGTGGTTTTTTCAGATTAACTTTAATGTCAAGGCTGGTAGCGTGAATGTAATTATGGCTGATATTTTTATGCTGCAGTTTGACAGATAGTTAGCAATAAATACACCACCTCATGCAGAAAATGAGCAGACTTTCAATAATGGAAAAAAGGAGGGTGTCAAGTACTTGCACAACTTCTGTGCATTTGCTTTCTCTTGGGTTTTATTTTCCTCTTGGAAATGCTCCAGATCACTGCTTCAGTTCTCAGCCTCTTCACCTCACCTTTCAGAGACAATGTTGAGAGCAGATCTGTTTTCCATTACCTGGTGATGCTTGTGGCATCTGTCTTTCAGCTGAGAAAATGAGACCCATGATCTTCAGGACAAAAAGCAGTAATGAATCATGAAAAAAAGGAGGTGAGCTTAAAGTGGCTTGTCTGTTACCCACATTGCTAAACAGTGAAGTCAGTGAGGCCATGACAAAGTATTGGCACAAATAATTAATTTCCTGTAACAAGCTACAGGCTGTGGGTACTGGCTACACAGGCTAGAGGGTGTTGCAGGAGCACATGTCAGGGGAAAACACATGCAAGTGCTGTCTCAGGCTGTGGGAGAAGTGTGAAAAACCTTCCTTTGAAAGGGAAAAAAAAAATGTGTTCTTTGCTCAGCTGGAGAAATACAAGTCAAGCTCATGTAAGGGAAGGTGCTGATGCCACTAACTCATTCCTGCCATCTTTGCAATGCAGTATCAGGACAGTTACAGGGGATTAGAATCTATTAAAAAAAAATAGAATACTCTCCCTGTAATTATCCATCTTTGTTTCTCCACTGTGAACTAAGGGAAACTTTTTTGCTTCACCATGATAAGCTGAGAGTTTTAAGAGGTTTTTAAGCAGGAGGCAACAAAAGAAGAAGATCCAGTAGTCACACTCCTCAACCTTTCCTGGCTCTGAACCACATACATTTATCCACTCACCTCTTACAGAATGTGAATGGATATTTTTTAGAAAAATATTACTATCAATATTCAATTCAAGGACTAATATAGTCAAGTAGCCAGTAGAAAAAACAGAATTTAAGTCTTATATGCACTGAACCTCGGTGATTGTTTTAATCAAGACATTTCACATTAGTGCACTAAATCTGTCATCATAGGGGTTGCTTCCCTGTGGTGATTTTATAACTTCTCTATTTGGTAGCTGTGTAAACTTCTTCCTGCATATCCCCTTAACTTTTAATATATTAAAGAATATGCTTTCATTCTCTTGTTGAATACCAAAATTATTATTTATATAATAAATATATATTATTAATGTTATTAATATTGATTAAATAGACTGTAATTTCCCCCCCAAAAAAGTAAGTGGTCATTCTTCTATAGATAAGATCATCCAGCTAAATGAAACTAGTAATTTTCAGATTGACCTGGACAGTGAACATATGTATAAAATTTATTGATCTAAATTATCTACTACCCCCTATCTATTTATAACTGTTTGGTTTCAACAAGCAGTAGCAACCATCATGCCAGATCACCAAAATTGCTGACACTGCTTTTCAGGACTGCATATTTAAAAAGCTGAGAATGGTGGTATTCACTTCTGTGTGAATAGAGGCTTAGAAATGAGAAATAATAGGATATTCTTGTGGTTTTATACCACCACTGATTACTACAAGGTTGGAGAAACAAAACATTTTAAGGATCTAGTCTGCAGTGCCATCTTCTGTGCTTTAATGCAACACAACCATTGATTTACTTTTTCCATTTTAAATAAATTAGTAATATCTGTGGTAAGTCACATTCTCTCAGTATTAACATTGGTTTGGGGGCTTCATTTCGTGTAGTATCTTTAGATCTTTGTGTTCAAAGTAGCAATAATCATGCTGCAAGATTACTTCTATAAAATTAAATGTAGTACCTGGTTTATTCTTTGAAGAAAATAATCATGATAGTTTTCTTTGATCTATGACAAAGAAAATTCCATCCACTTCAACAAGATCCTCCTAAAATCAGCAAAAATATTTGTTGCTTTAGCAGGATGCAGGAATTAACAGAGTGGCAGCATCCCACTCCACATTGGCAGTTCATGCTATCAGAAGTCCTGTTGCTGCCTGTAACTGTCCTCTAAATTGTGAGAATTAGTTTATTCCTATGTATCTGTTGATTATGTGCAAGAGGAGAAAGTGTGTTGTTCCAGGGACTTGAGAAATACAGAATGGTGATCTCATGTAGGTGGTAGTGAAAATTCCTTAGAATCCTTACAATTAACAGATTTTATAATGCACAAAGAATTACAGCAGGAAAAGGTAACTCACTTTGGACTTCATTGTGCCAGATAAAGCTGAATAACCATGGTATTCAGATTTAGAATAGAAAATGGGGATGATGACTCATATTTAATAATAACAACCACTGCCCCAAACACTGATATATATAAAGAAAATGCATAATGCTCCAAACTAGTTTGTATTCAAAATCTGAAGAAACTAAGGAAAAATATTATTAAATGGAAAAGTGCTGACAGGAAAAAAAAAATTAATAACCATCAGAGTTTTCCAGTGCTACCCCTGAGAATAGAAACAGACTTAGCTAAAAGTTTGTTCACTGGCAAGGACAAGAACACAAACTGTTAAGGAAAGTATAATTGGTGGGAAAAAGTGAAATAGTTAACAAAATAATATCTATGAATTGCCCAAAATAGCTTAGGATAACAATGGAATACACAGACCAGCAGAACTAAAGACTTATTAAAAAATAATTATAAGTGGATTATGTACAAAATAAAGATTGTAAAATTGTCAGTGATGATATGGGAGGAACAGAAGTTTTTAATAAATACTGTGTCTCTATATTTGGAAAGAAGCAGAGTGCTGCATTCATACCATATGAGGACAGGGAAACAATTTCTATGCTATTAATAAGTCTTGGGAAGAAGTTAGACAACATCCACTCGGGATAAACATTTCTGAATCAGGAGGCCTCGAAACCTTTTATCAGAGGGTCATACACATGCTAGTTAAGGAATTTTGTGGCTTACTTAATTTATGAAAAAGACTGTATATACATTTATTCATACATGTATTCAGAAAATTCCAGAGCGCTTAAAAATCACCAAGATTATATCAATATATTAAAAAGGTAGGGCTGAAGGATACAGCTGAAAACACATTAATCTGTTGCTCTTAAATTTTGGCAGAAATCCTAGAAAATCTGTCTCAGGATTTAATCAACTTAAGTGCTCTGTGAAAAAATAGTTCCCTACACTTTATCTAACTTTGATAACATTAATATTTTGGTTGATTAAGATAATGTGCAGATATTACATTTATACATATCCCTGATCACAGATAGTTGGTAACACATCATCCACAGGCACTGCACTTCACAGATCACAGGGTGTCAGGGGTTGGAAGGGAGCTAGAAGATCATCCAGTCCAACCCCCCTGCCAGAGCAGGGGCACCCAGACCAAGTC
>JAOEGS010008431.1:19492-30940 GCA_025447755.1 Corythornis vintsioides | reverse complement strand
ATATTTATAAACATTAATGAGGTCCCCCCTCAGCCTCCTCTTCTCCAGGCTAAAGAGCCCCAGCTCTCTCAGCCTCATACTACTTAATTAACTTTCGCTATCCTTGTTCACATTTAAGCCTCCCATGTTTTGAACAAAATGAAATATTAGTACTTCATACTGAGTGTTCTTGAGAATTTCCTTGAGAGGTGAGCAGCTGAATTTGTGTGGAAGAACAGTATCTGAGTAGCCTGCAGCCATACTGTCTTTTAGGGAAGTATTTCAATGACAGTTAAGAAGACAGAGCCTTTTCACCAGTGCCTCAGCTCCTTTTAAGTCATTTGCTAACATAACTATCAATCCAAGCACAATGCAAAAAATACCTTTAACCCACAATACTCTGCCAGGGTGTCCAGAGTGGAATGAAAAGAGAAACGGACAAAAGTAAGAAGTTGTTTCATCTTCTGGAAGAAAAATAATCAGAAGAAAGTTGATGGGGAAATCTAAGAAAGTTAAGAGTTGACATTGAGAGGGCATATTCAATATAAATAAGAGAAGTCCCTGTGCGAAAATGTTTGTTGATAAAACACCTAAGGAAAACATAGCAATCGTTTCTGCAGAACTTTTACATCCCTACTTGTAAAAACTACCACTTCTATTTAAATATGTCTTACAGGTACAACATGGAAATCACAGACTACCAGACTACTGCAGATACGCTGTCTCAGTAACACTTGAAGACTATTTTACAAGATCATTCCAGTTAAACATTTGCATGTTTAAGAAAAGGCTGAATTTTTATCAAACGTTTCTTTACACATCTCCAGAAAATTTCCATCATGGAGCAACTGGGCTGTAGTCAGTCATTCGTGACATGAAGAAACAGCCCCATTATACCCATTATTCACTTCCTTCTCTTTGAGTGCATCACTTCATTCTAAGTAAAAACATAATGGTTATTAAGAGATTCATCTCGCTCAGAAACTCATCTCCAGCATTAGCCAAAATTCTGCTCTGCATCCACTGTGGTGCAAGAACTTTGAAGCTATTGTCTTTCAAGGTTTTAATATTAGTGTCTACACTAATAAAAGGCTATTAAATCTCATCTTCTGAAGGGCTCAACTCACCTCTGCAAAGAGTATCAATGAGATTTGCAGGCATTAAGCACCTCAAAGCCAAGCCCTTTAGTTTGACGTGCTCTTTACACAGTATTCAACTAATTCAGTTGATCACCAATTTGAGGAAACGCAAATTAAGAAAAACCACAAAGTAAAATCAAACACAAAAAACCCCAACAAAAAAAAATCCAGCTATTTTTTTGTTGCAAAAAGAAAACGAGAAATAGTAAATAACCTGAAAACCTGGTAAAAAAAGACCTGACAATATATGGAGAGCAGTTTCTTTGAAAGTTTCTAGATGCCATAAAAATACCCAGACAAAACAATTTTTCTTTTACCACCTTGATCCTATCTCAACAGTGACTATGCATGGAGTATTCTACATCCTTTTGGAGAGTCAGCTGAAGAACACCCAGACCCATGATCCAAACTCATACTGATCCCGGTGCTTTTTGTGAGAGCAGCAGTTCACCAAAACTGAGCAGTGGATTCTCTGTCTCAGAATATGAATCTCTTACTCATCTGTGTTGTCTCCCTGCTGTACTTTATACTCTTTAACTGCAAAACAAAGCTTTCAACAACTATGTCACTTGAAGTTAAATCCCTGAATCTCCAGATGTGGCTTCACTACTAAGGGCTTCCAGGCAAAACGCCACTGGCCTGCACTGCAGAGAAATACTTGAGAACTGTCCACCCCCAGCTATTAAAACAGGAACGTTAGTCTTACTTCATTAATTTCTGTTTTTTGGCAGAGTCTTTGAAGCTTCTGAATTCCTCTCCTTCTTTAATCTCAAAAAACTGAGGTTTCAGTAATGTTTGCTGATCCTCCTTGAACCTTTCCTGCCGCTTTACTTTTTCCTCTTGGCGTAGGAGCTTGCGCTGTTTCCTGACCTCTTCAACCCAGCCTTTTTCATCATCTGAACTCTCAGAACTTTCGGCATCACTTGCTTTTCCTTCTGGCTCTTCCTCCTCTTCCTGCAGACAAAAATAGCACAAAGTAAGAGATCATCAACTCATTTTCTTTTCAAGCCATTTCTGCAGTCAAGAGTACGTGACAGCTTTTCCTTAGATACAGCTGAAGAGAACCAAAATCTGAACAGCAGCAGTAACACCAAATGGAGCAGAAGACACATAATAACATTGTTTCCACCTACATATTTTATATATTTCAAACCTATAGTCATGTAGGCACAATGCTGTTCACATCTAAAAAAACAGATAACGATATAAATGACAGTTACTGCAGCTGATCAGACATCCTTGTATTGCTCCCCTCTTTCCTTCCTTCTAGGGTGAAAAAAATGGGATTGCTTGAAGAAAAGGAGATAAAAAAAAAAAAAAAAAAAAAGGTGGATCTTTCCTAATCCAAATGGAAAATATTTTACCTGTCCTTGTGCTTCCAGTTCCTCTAAGATCTTCAGTTTCCTCTTTCTTTTCTCACTTATTTTAGAAACAAGAGGGTTAAGTAGCCTAAATTCTTCACTCTGCTCATCCACCTGGAAATCTGGATTCTCAAACATGACCTTAAAACGATCATCTCTGAGAAGGCTAGGAAGATTCTGGAAGAGAAACAAAGCATGACCAAGTTATATAATTCTGAAACAGGCATTGGTAAAGTAAGTCACACCATTTTAAATAAACTCAAAACCAGTATGTGAAATGCCAGTTGATTTATCCTTCCAGGTCATAGAAAAATCAAGACTTAGTCTTACTATATTTTACTACTTTCACAAAGGTCAAATAAGTATCATTCTAAGCTGCCTGTAAACAAGACAGGCTTTATTAATGTACGCTATAGACACCTTAAATACACAATTAGTGAAATGCTTGAATTAATGTTTTTAGTCTGGAGACATGTTGATATCTATTGGCAAATCAACAGTACCTCCAGGGCAAACACCCTACCCCATGAGGATGGTTCTCCACCATGTACAACAAATTAACAAGGCAAACGTGTCTTCATGCAATGCTGCTACTACTGCATTAACAGTGTTTCTATAGACCTTACAACACTTTACAAAAGGGAAAAGGCCATTTCATTCACACTGAAGTAAAATGAACTCAGTGTAGATTATACCACTGTTGAATTAGGAACAGTTCCAGATACAATTTCAGCTTACCTCAATATGCTGTCATCATTTAAAATCATTGAATACACAGCTTTTCATTACAAAAATCTGATCTTTCAACATTACCAAACTTATACCAGCACATTTATCCCACCCCAGCATTACATTTTCATTGCTACGCAAGAAGTGGAGGAAAAAAAAAAAAAAGAAACGAAGAACAATTATAAATTTCAAACAGAGAAACTGTTTCAAATGTTTAACTTTCAGTCATGCTGACAAAAATTAAACCCCAAAGTCTAAAAAAATTATTTTTGTAAGACTCTAATGACATTTCAGGAAAATAACCAGAACATTCATTTTTATGTATACCTTTTTTAGACTGCTTAATAACACAATCTGTATGTACTCCTAGACAAATCAGCCCCCATTTATTGAGCTCATATTTCCATCATAACACTGGCCTAGACAGTCTGCATTTCAGGTTTTACCACCACTGATTTTTTCACCGATTCGTGCTTGGTACTAAGTGCAATGCACAGGATTTCATTAGCTAACCCTGCCTTTCATGCAGGCCATGGGAATGCTGTGAGAATGAGGACCTATGAAGTGCTACAGACAGAAAGGTCCAACTACCCACCTGAATACTAAACATTAACTCACATTTTCCTTTAGATTTCACTTAGGATAAAATAGATAATTTTAAACATCAGGAAGAATTCCTGTTGTGAAAGAGCATTTTGGCTATTTTATTACATGTAGTTAACTGTGTACACAAAAAAATGCAATTGCACCTTCAGTTTTACAGACAAAATCTGTCTTGTCATGGTCATCACCAAAATTCCAACAAATTCAAACAACAGGTCTTTTTCAAACAACTTTGGTTATCAACTCTGCACTGAACTAGCTTCTGGAGTCCTATGAAGCCTGCAACTTCTCAGTATTTCATTATTTTAAGCTTTAAATTATTACATGGCCTGTTTTGTGCTGCAGCTACACTGAAGTCCACCTTAAAGCCACCTACTAGAGAAAGTGATTTATGAGAAACAGAAACAATGGAAATTTTGATCTGTTTGCCCAGATTACAAAAAACCCACCACCAAACCCAACCTAAAACACACCAAAACCCACACCACCACCACCACAATCAGTCCTGTAAGCATGACTCTTTCTGTGCTCCCAGTTAGAGAAGTCTCCAAAACAAAAGCTCACCTTCTGTTTCCTTTTTCTAGTAACCTGTTGTTCCTCACCTTCTTCTTCGATCAGTTTGAGTGCAAGCTCTTTATTGACTTTTGGAAGTTTCTAAAGAGAGGAAAGCAATTAGTAAGTAAATTACTCTTTTACACATGCAAACACCTACATGCCTTACATTCACAAATGTGGTGAAGAGAGAATTCTTATTCTTCTACCTCTTGATGAAAAGCTCCTTGACTGGTTCCAAATACTTCTAGATACTAGTAAAGCAATAGCACTTGGAGAAAATGTAAGCAGAAGATATTTTTTTTTCATTGTAATGCATCAGCTTTAGTACTTTAAAAGCAATTACCTCTCCCTATATGTTCAGCTAAGTCAATCTAGAAAGCTGCTAGTTAAAAACACAATACTATTTTCATATATCTCTTTCTAGAGTACTATGATTTAATGGCTTAAGTCATTTAGTTTAATGACAGTAGTAGAAACTGCAAGTTCTACCAGGGGCTTATCCATCCAAGTGGCAGATATGAAGAGAGCTGCCCTTAAACTGCTTGGTATCAGACTGTCTCATCTATGGCAATCACGCACATGGGAATTTGATGGCTTCATTCAAAAAGTTTAATAATTACTAGTGTCTCTGATGATAAACAGAATCAAATCCTTGAGTCATTACATCTCCAAGATACACTTAAGAACTATTACTTTTCAGAAACAGTTTTCCCAGAAGTACTCTCATAGTTTAAAGGACATACCTTTAGTTGAACTCTCTGTGCACGTGTTTCTTCTATCTTCTGCCTTATTTTCTCTCTTCTGTATTCTTCATAAGCAAATGGGTTGGCCATCATTTTTGCCTTTGATCAAGCAGGAGGAAGTAAACAAAAATACTATTAATACAGGACACAGTGTGTTATTTTTGGAGACCCAACCCCAAAACAATTCCCTCCACACCTGACAAAAACCCAACAAACACTTTACTGGTTAGAGTAAAACCTGGGATCTGTCTTCTTTACCTTATGATAAAGTCTAATGTCCATGAAAAAGCCATGCATATATGCTCTGAGCAATGATGAGCCAATGAGATGAGCAAGGCCTGGGAAAAAAAGACAGAGGATTTCAAAGAGCCACCATATATAAAGAGGACTAGTCCAAGCTGGTCACTTCACTTGCACAAAAAAGCAGTCTGACCAGCAAAAAATCTGAGCTTCTTCAGAGCAACAAAATCAATTTTTCTTGTCATAATACATATCACTGTGCATTTCCAAAAAAAATGCCCATATGCACTACACTCCATAAAAGTTTACCAAGAAAAATTTGAGAGGATTTTTTTTTTTTTTCAAAGTCCAGAGACATTTGACAATCACTTGTTTAGTGTGGCACAGAGATGTTTTTAATTAGAGTTTTGCCTTGGGTCACTATCTCTGAAGAATCAGTATGTTGAAAAAAAATACCATACCACATTATGTCATAAAACACTAGGCCCTAACCTAAGAATGAAAATACTTGAGAGTTCTCTGATTTTCATTCCATGTATCTTCATAAATTTCAAAGACTGAAAAGAGGAAAAGCTTTTTATAGCAAAATATCCTCTTACAGACCCAAAATCTTTAGAAATTAAGAAGGAACAATCTTCTAGAACTAAATGACAAAAAAAAAAAAGTGAGGAAGTGCTATACATCTCAGAAAGCAGTCTCACATTTCTAAACTGTTTTCAGGAAACAATCTTCCTGTATATTTCAAAATTAAGACTACTTCAGCTAATGGCTAGCAATACAAATGCAAAATATGCTGAAGCTGGTTCTTCATTTGAAAGCTTGCATTTACGGGGAAATTAATTTGACTAAGTTATAGTGAATTCAAAACAGAATGAATATTCCCAGTGAAGTCTCTGTGTAGATACTACTGCATTGCCTTAATTCCTTACAGCTGGGATAGGGGTCTGCAGGCTACATTCAGCCATCTGCTCTAGAACCCTAACGCTGAACATACAAGTGCTTTGGATGACCTACTCCTTGTAGGGCCTCCTGCCAGGCCAAACCCAACTCCCACCTTCAGAAGTAAATTAATTAAACTGAAGGAAAACATTGCAGTCAAAACATGTAACCAACAGAAAAAGGACTAACTACCTTGGGAGTAGCCTTTGGCAATTTATTCCAAATTTATTCCAAAAATATTCCAAAATATTTCAAAAATATTTTGAAAACTAAACCAACTTATCTTCCTATGACTTCCATGTAGTGCCTGAAAACACACACAACAGGTTCCTACACATATTAAATCAGCAAATATCAATCATCTTTATAGGATAAAAATGTGAGAAACACAAATATCTAGTGTTGCACTGGTTGGGAACCAAAGAACATAAAGCCACGAGTCTGGCATATTAATAACCAAGAAGACTGGAGGAAACTACTGCCATTGAGTTTCAGTGAGTCCTCATGTCACACTGGAATTACAAAACATACGTGTGAACAATCAAAAACTGAGAATGAAGTCAGCTATTCAACTGCTTTACCTAGATTTTCAAGGTCTTTTCTGGTAACGAATTTGTAATCATCATATACTGTGCTCTCTGGATTCTCTTCCAGTTCCTCAGTCAAGTTGTCCAAGAAGGAACACCACTTCGGGGCAGGTCCTAAAACCTGTGGATGTTACAGAAAATGACAGCATTGTATATTCTTACAGAAAAAAACCCCAATCAAAACACAGGTTCTCAGCTACTGTACTGTAATGGATTAACAAATTAATCCCTCTGAAATCAAACAGACCTTAAGAGCAAAAGCAGACAGGAAATAAAAAAACCTCCAATTTCTTGCATTACCAATAAGGAGATTATGTAAAGATTATTTTAATTTATATCGCTTATCTGAGACCGATAATCTAGAGGTTTTAATTTTAACTTTTTCAAATGGTCCCAGTCTGATGAATTTATTAAAAGCTCAAAGCCAAACACTGTAGATTAAATCATGAACTAATGGCATGAGATAGCAAATGACCTGTAAATCACCACTGGATCTTGAAATCACTACATTCACCACACAGTTACTTTAAATCCTATTCTGCCTTATTTATCTTAATTAAAGCACCACAGTGCTTCATGTATTTTTATTCAAGGATAAATCCAGATTTTATGAACAGATCATGGGAAACATTTAAAACAGTTCCCTCCTGCTGTCTAACTGAAATTCCTCCCTATCCTGATGTATGCAGCCATATTCAGATGTTCCAATACTATTATTTTAGTAGGTTGAGATAGCTGAATGGAAAAACCCAACACTACATTTTTCTCTCTACAGCACGTCAGTCGACGTTTTAACAACATTTTAAGATTATATTCCATTATGGAAATAAGTAGATGTGATTTTACATATTATTTTATATATTATAAATTACATACCGTTTGTTTTACCATGATAGTTCATTTACAAAGATGTGTGTTACTGTTTATTCAAAGGTCTTCCTTTTAAGACAACTACAGACACAAAAAATGTAAAAATGTATCCTACACCATAATATTCTAGACTAACTCTCCAGACAATACTATTGCATTCTAGATCACCACTGTCTCTGTATGAAGTATGATTTAACTTCACTGCATTTCAATCTTTAGCTGAGAACAATAACATACTCAATTAAAAGCTGCATTTCACCTACTTAACCAAATCCACGTGTCTGCTCCAGTCATACTTAGCTTAAAAACTATACAACATTCAAATTTATTTCTTGCCTGTATTTCAGAAGCTTGTGTCTCCATTTTTTCTCTATCTGGATGTTGTAGCTCCACTCACTGCTCTAAATGCCCCTGTACTCAAAATCTAATCCTGAGAGCAAAACTTTTCATGGTTTGTAATCTGTGCCATGAAACATATAAAGTTAAAAGACTCATTTATTTATTATAAGATGCACAGCAAGTTGGATAATCAGATAATAGAAAACAAGGGGGGGAATGAGATAATTAACAGAAAAAAGCAGTAGCAGAA
Organism: Corythornis vintsioides; assembly: GCA_025447755.1. Classification (NCBI taxonomy): domain Eukaryota; kingdom Metazoa; phylum Chordata; class Aves; order Coraciiformes; family Alcedinidae; genus Corythornis; species Corythornis vintsioides. The sequence goes on along the minus strand of JAOEGS010008431.1, from coordinate 22,606 downwards.
CACCAAGAAAAAATAAAAGTCCAACCATTATTCTAATTTCAGATATAAACTGACAAAAAGGAAAACCTCACAGAGATGTCTGTGTATATTTTATTGCCCTATTTCTCCCTCTCCAACCCTACTGAAACCACTTGCCTACCTATTCTAGGACACCTTAAGAGCTTTGCTTTGCACATTAAAATTGAACATTTTTGAAGGCTTAGGAAGAAATCTAAAAATAGAAAAGACAAACAGTACCAGTCACAATGACAAACTCATAATCAAGAAACTTCCTTCTCTTGCAATAGTAATTCTGCATGAATTTATTTGCCACTGCATTTTCACTTCAGAGTTTAATGCTCCAAGAGATCCCAGGATGCCATACCATCTGGTGCTAAATTTTTAATAGTACACATTCTAATTTCTTTGTTAACTTTAGACACAAAAACCACAAAATACAGTGAGAAACCCAGCATGCAACTGGGGGGAGACAAGTGCAAGACCAAACTGCACCGCAAGAAAAGGAACAGAAACGTTGACAAAAAATTATTTTTTCAATATTGTGTAACTTTAAAAACCACAGTTCCCTATATTGCATTTTACAAGATGTTTAACTTAATAGTCTCATAGCACCACAAATCTTAGATGGCAGAGCTCTGTAATGCTCTGCATTATGGCCATGCCTAATTCCTGAGCACTTCTGTAGAAGTTACCACCCTGTCATCAGTCTGTAATTCCCCTGAAATTAATGAACTACAGGACTGAGTAGGTATTATTCCCAACCCACAACAGATGTTCCTTATCTCCAGTCTGGAACACCAGGGAGCACTTGTACACTTTTAAATGCCATTCAACAATCTGACAGCCCGCTCAGGCAGAGCCCTTTCATTAAACATGCTCATCAGCTTAAAAAAACCACAGCAGCATGTGCAGGAGCTGCCACAGTCAGATGTCACCACAGCTAAATTAAACAACTTTGAATGAACATACAGATGAGCTTTGTTAAATATTTGTTTGAAGGTTCCAGGGAACTGAACAGTTGCTTTTTTCTTCTCAAGGAGTCAAAATAGGTTCCAAAATCCATTTTTTCAGGATGTTAAATAGTAAGTCCTTAGAACATTTCACACAAGGCAGTGATAAGATAAACTCTTCATCTGCAAGATGTCAAAATAATTAAGACTCAACTCGCAGAAACTCCTCCCAACCTTCACTGATGCATTTTAGCACTCTAAAGTATGCAAAATTTTCACAGACAGCATAAATCAGATTTGAAAATAATTAACTAGATTTTGTGAAGTTTATACTGCCTGAATTCCCTCTAGAAGACTTAACTTATGTGGACATCATTCAACAAAACACTTCCAGAGGCTTCGGAAAGCAGAAGTATTAACTGCTGTGTCTGTACAGGACATTAAGAGTTTCACAGAAACTCCAGTTTCATAGAAGTTAACACTGTAATGTCACATTGTGCCATTACACAGTAATACAGTTAATAATACTGTAGTATGAAAAGACATCTCACTGCTCTTTCATAATGTATTTTGACAGTAAAACCTTCTTTCAAAAACCTCCAAATTGTTTGCTCTGGTTCCTTCTATGGATTTTATCTACTATTTTTTAGATTATAGATTTTTTAAAAATTAAATATATTTTATACATATGACTCAATGACCTCACTTGCATATTTACCTGTAAGAGACAAAAATAATTATTTGGAGAAGACTAATAACATCTTAATTTTGTCAAGCTTGTTTTATTAATAAAATGGCATAATAAAGAGCATTTTAAACTTTCAACAGAACACTTCTGAAGAAAGCAAATGCACATCTATGCACACACATTCTCAGTTTCAGTCACATAACAGGAAAAGGAACAGAAGGTCTAATGAGAGAGAAGAGAAAAACCCAAAAATCAGTGATCCCCAGGGTGTGGGCAGTGATTGAAATATGCAATTGCATTTTAAACATAATTAGCTCCCTAATTACATAGCCAAGTTTATTTAATGCAATTAGATGAGTAATTAATTACTATTCATTTTAAGAATATTGCTTTCAGTGTTTTGTTGTCTAATTTTAAGAATTAGACAGATCTCAATATGCAGTAACTTTGAAAAGTTTACATGTAGATGCACTGAAAAGACAAGAGAAGAAAGAAGTCCTCCTTGTACCTTGTTTGCCAGTCAAGGTTACAGCCACTGTGACTGGTACCTCAAAAAGCAGATGGATTATTTCTAGCCTGCAGACCTGAAAAGCTGTGGCTCTCCATCCTTGCTCCTGTGTTTGGGTCTTCAGCCATACCCAGCCCCAGAGCTTCAGAGAGCCAGATTAGCCAGAGAGCAGCCCTGGGATCACATTCACTGTTGTTTCAATACACAATGCTGCTCACAGCAACAATGCACTCCCAATCATTTCTGATTTTTAATTTTAGTCTGCCATTCTTTTCTAATCTACTTTCTCCCTACGAATGCTCTGCAACCAACTCCAATTGTGCCCTGTTGAGCTCAGGAGTAATTTCATTTAATGTACTAAATAATACTTTTTAAAAAATTCTCTAAATTAAAATGGTTTTGGGAACAAAAACTCCACACAAATGTCTCCCACGGGATCCTCACAGTCAAGCTTAAGAAGTGTGGATTGAGTGATTGTGCAGTGAGGTGGATTGGGAAGTTGCTAAAAGGACAGAGCCCAGAGAGTTGTGGTCAGTGGAGCAGAGACTGGCTGGAGGCCTGTGACTAGTGGAGTCCCCCAAGGGTCAGTGCTGAGTCCAGTATTATTCAATATATTCATCCATGACCTGGATGAGGGGGCAGAGAGCACCCTCAGCAAGTTTGCTGCTGACACCAAGCTGGGAGGAGTGGCTGACACAGCAGCAGCTGTGCTGCCATCCAGAGACACCTGGACAAGCTGCAGAGCTGGGCAGGAGGAAATTTAATGCAGTTGAACAACAGCAAGTGTAGAATCTTTCATCTGGGAAGGAACAACCCCATATATGTTGGGTCCAGATTTGGGCACTCCAGTTCAAGAGGGACAGAGAGAGAGTCCAGTGCAGGGCACCAAGCTGATGAAGGGAGTGGAGATCTCCCTGCTGAGGAGAGGCTGAGAGAGCTGGGGCTCTTTAGCCTGGAGGAGACTGAGG
>JAOEGS010008430.1:64754-115626 GCA_025447755.1 Corythornis vintsioides | reverse complement strand
GAAGTTCTTCCTTGTGTTGACCCTAAACCTCTTGTGCTCCAACTTGCACCCATTGCCTCTCGTCCTGTCATTGGATGCCATTGAGAAAAGTCTGGTTCCATCCTCCCTACACTCACCCTTAACATATTTATAGACGTTGATGAGGTCCCCCCTCAGTCTCCTCTTCTCCTGCCCTGCTTCCAGCCTCTGGAGCTGGAGAGCAGGCTCAGGCATGCCCGCTGAGGAGCAGAGTGGCACCAGCAGCAGCCCCAGCCGCTCACACACACGGGTCAGGGAAGCAGAGGGGACAGGTCAGAGCTGGACGTTGCCACCAAACCTCTGCCCCACTCATTAAACCAGAGATCCAGCAGCAAAGCTGAGTTTTCCTCCTGGGAAGAGCCTCAGCAGGCTGGTGGTGTGTCCAAGCACAACCTTCTCCCTTGGCCAAGAGAAGCAGAACCAGCCCCTGGACCCCACGAACACCATCCAACACCTCAGTGCATTTATCCAAGGGATCCCCACAGCATCCCTGCTGCTGCTCCCAGCAGGCCTGGTAATTCCTGCAGCAGTTCTGGTGCTGACATCTAAACATTTAATAGAAAAAACAATCTTATTTCCAGGTAACACAGGACCCAGAGCAGCTTTTGACCTGCAGACACTTGCAGGTGTCTCCTTGCTCAGCACCCACCCACCCTCAGGAAGGTTTGTTCGACCTCTGTCCCCACCACCTGCCCAAGGATTTCAGGAATTCACTGGACTTTGGAATCTCTTAACTCCTGTTTAAAAAAACCCTGCATTACTGAGGGTCAGCAGATGCCATCTGGTCAGGATTATTGCCTTGTCCTGACCACAGGGTCACCCTCAAGACAGAGGGGCTGTAACTGAGGCAGCAAATGGGCAGAAATAAATAAAAAATAAATCAAAAGCACCCATCCCAACTGTTTTTTAAGCCATCAGATGTGTTTTTAGGACAGCAGAGCCTCCTTCTGCCACATGAAATGAAGTCTTTCAAGCTCTGTGGGACAGGCAGGGCCGTTATGAATGCTGAGGATATGGAATTTGTCACTTAGTGCCTCCCCTGGTGGGAAATACACTGCAGGACCCAGCGTGGGCATGCAAATGAGTTTGTTAAAGAATCAGCTCCTGCCTTTTCCAGCTCAAGGACTTCTGTGCAAGAAAACAGCTCGAATTATAGCACAGTGACTTCAACACAAGTCCTGGGACAGCCTCGGGCTTTTATCAGTCAGAACAAACCCTGTTCAGAGCCTGTTTCAGTGCAGCTCAGCACAGGGCTCAGCCCCTTAGGGATGAAGAGGCAGCAGAAAGCTTTTCCTCCTTGTTCAGGGGTTTGCTGGGCACCTTGCTCAGCCCAGGAAGGGGTGTCTGGGTTTGCCTCTGCTCTCCAGAGTACCCCAGGAAGAGCCCCAGAGCTCCCTGTTTCACACTGCTCTGTCTCCCCTTCTCCAGCCACCATGTTGCATCCCCAGAGCAGGAGCACTCTTCCAGCAGGGAATTAATGCAGACACCAGGGCTCTCTGTCCAGGATACCTGAGCCCCCAGTTCCCCCTCAAAAATCTACAGACAACAGATGTCTGAGCTCATTTTTGAGAAGCCTTTTAAGGTTTCTCAGCAAACTGCCCCTCAGAGGGCTGTGGAAACAGGGGGATCACCTTACCCCCAGCATTCCTGCAAAGCCTTAGCATGGCTGCACCAGCTGGAAGACAAATCCTGACTACCTCAGACATGAAAACACCAATGAAAAGTGTTTTCAGCACCTTAGGCAGTAGTTTTGCTTGTGGAAATAGGGCCCCAGGAGGCAAAGGAGCCACTGCTGGGAGACCTGAAGTTGTTTTCAGCCACAGAACCACAAAAGCTTCTGTTTTGTTCAACACCTTCCATATTTAATTTATTTAGATAATCTCTACATCATTTTCATGCCGACACTTCCAACCTCCCCACCCCTACACCTCAAGAGAAAGAGACTTGACACAGCTTGAGAGTGGAATGCACTGGAATAAAGTTGCTATTGAGTCCCAAGGAATGGAAAACACTGAACAGAGTCTAGAGAACAGCACAGAGGAGACGTGGGGGAGGCTGGAGTCGGTGCACTCAGGGGCATTCAGGGAGGGGCAACAAGCTTTGGTTCACTAGACCAGAGCTTAGACTAGAGCAAGCCAGGATCAAAGCAAGCAAACCTGCCAGCCCTGGGCACAGAGCTGAGCTGGAAACGACCCCCAGCAAAGTGCTGAGCAGAGCTGGAAGGGTTTGGGAGCACTGAGCTCTCCTGGGGAGTCACCTCTGTGCCTGGAGTGCAAACCACACCACTTGGACACCTCAGGACCCAGTGCCCCCCGGAGCACGTTGTATAGCAGAGTTCAAAATATCCATTCACATCTTTACTTGGTTTTTCCTGCTGTACAAGAACATACTTCAAAAACTGACCCCCTCCCCCAGTGTGACCAGGTCAGATAACAAAGGGTGTGGGGGGGGTTGTTTTTTCACATCTCATAATCCCCATCAGTAGCAGCACAAAGCCTTGGATTACCTCCAGTTCCAGCCCTCAGGACACTACTGATCTCAGAACACTTTAGCTGCTGGTTTGTGTCTGGCATTTCTAGAATTTAAAGGAGAAAATAAAGTAATGAGGAAGTTTCTCTGCAAACTTCAACTTAAAGGTTTAATTCCAGAATTAAGCTTTGTTGCCCCCTTCAGGTAACAACCCACAGGCCTGTGAGCATTGAAAAGCCACTTGGCTGGTAGGAAAGCACCTGATGGTCCTAAAAAGGGTCCTGAGGTTCATCCACACCTTAAGTGTGGCCCATTGTCATGCACCACGTTTGCCTCAGAGCAGCCTGGTCTGCAGGCACAGCAGCAGGACAGCCAGCCACACACCATCTGTTCTATCAGCAGCGTGGCAAGAGCATGAGCTGATTGAGCAGATGCTTTGCACAAAGGATCTCACGTTGGCCCTTTGGTGTTTTCTAAGCTCTGGGGTTGAAAATAAAGATTTGCAATTTCTGGGTAATCCTCAGCTTGAAATGTTTACAACAGGTCCATTTCAAAAGGGGAAAACAAACCAAACCAAAACCCCCCAACCCCAGAAACAAACCAAAGCCCAAGCTTTGTGACAGCTGTTGCACGTTTGTAAGAGCAGGTCAAACGTTCTCCTGAAGATCCAGGCTCTGGAAGAAGGGATATTTTAAAAGCTGGAATCAGTGTACAGTGGAACACTGGCACGGACGTCACCTAGGCCGGGTTTGGATCGCAGGGGCGACAAGTAAACACCAACACATGAGAAAGGAAACCCAACACTTCAGAGAGCAGGGAGCTGGGGCTAGTGCTTGGCAGTCGAGTCCCGAGGGTAGAACTCGGCCAGGGTGGTCTGAGGGATTCTCTTCAGCATCTCCTTGGGGAAGATCCTCAGGAGCTGCCACCCGATGTCCAAGGTCTCGTAGACGGTGCGGTTTTCGTAGGGACCTGCGGGGAGCAGCAGAGGGGAGTGGGGGGGGCTGCAGAGAGCAAGACCTTCCAGGGGTCTCTGCAGAAGGGGAGTGTTCCTCTTACACTTACCCTGAGCAATGAAGTTCTTCTCAAACTTCTGCAGGAACTCCAGGTACAGGAGATCATCTGAAGTCAGAGCTTCCTCCCCAACCACGGCCTTCATCGCCTGGACGTCCTTCCCGATGGCGTAGCAGGCGTACTGGGAGGGACAGGGCACAGCTCCAGCACCCAGGGGACAGGGCACAGCTCCACCACCAGCACCCAGGGGACAGGGCACAGCTCCACCACCAGCACCCAGGGGACAGGGCACAGCTCCACCACCAGCACCCAGGCAACAACCTCCATCCCAACCCAAACCACTGAACATTCAGGCAATGCTTTAAAGGGGCCTCAGGAGTGTTCTGGGCTGGGACTGTTTCACACCCCTTGACAGGCTGTTGAGTAAAAGGTGTATCTGAAACAGCTTCTTCCCTGACAGGGGTTTCACTTACCAGCTGGTTGGACACATCTGCATGATCCTTCCTGGTCATGCCCTCTCCAATAGCTGACTTCATCAGTCGAGACAAGGAGGGCAAGACATTAATAGGTGGGTAAACCTGGAGGGGAAAAAAAAGACAACCAAGGATTTCAAAATGAAAACTTCAGTGTCTAGGGGAATCTTAACTATGTTCTACCCAGAGGGTACTCACCTGCCTGTTATGCAGCTGCCTGTCCACATAGATTTGTCCCTCAGTGATGTATCCAGTCAAGTCAGGGATAGGATGAGTAATATCTGGGGGGGAAAAAAAAAAAAAAACCAGTTTGAGAGTTTTCAGGCCTTTTAGATCCATTCTTGCAGCAGCTTTCTGCAGTTAAGCTACCTCTAAAGCAAAACTCAGCACCCTGATATATCACTCAGTGCAAGGGTTAGAGCTGTGAGCACTCCTGAGAGCATTGGGGGACAGTCCTGAAGTTTGGAAAGGGCAAATCATTTCTCTTAGCAATGTCGGCAGAGAAGGTCCCCAAGAACCACAATATTCAAATGCAAACCTAAATGCCACAGGGCCTCCCAGCTTGCTGTGTGTCCAAGACAAGGCAGCTTGCTATGAATGAACTCTTAGAAGTTCTAGCCATGAAAAACACTTTAATAATAAAAAAAAATACAAAAATAGCCCCTCACAAACAAAGAGCCAAACCTCACTCACCATCATTGGGCATGGTGAGAATGGGAATCTGAGTGATGGAACCATTCCTGCCTTCCACACGCCCAGCACGCTCATATATAGTGGCCAAGTCAGTGTACATGTACCCTGGGAAGCCACGACGACCAGGGACCTCTTCTCTGGCTGCTGAAACCTGAAAAGAAGTCACTCCATGAAGTCAGATCACCCCCAGAAAATCCATTTCCATTCAGTCAGATCACTCCCAGACCTGCCACCTCCCCTGGTTAAGTCACGCTAGTGACTTAAACTCAACCCCCATTAAATGTGGCACCACAACCACGTGTGATGAGATGACCAAGGCAAATCCAAACATCAAGCTGTTAAGAGCCACCAGGCAAGTCTGGCTGTCTCCAAAGCAGAAGCAGTTTGACTACTAAACAGAACTGGAGACAACCCACAAGCAACAACCTCACTGGCTAGTGGAGCTGTAACAAACACCGACAGCACGAGCAGAGCTTGGTGCCCTCTCAGTACAACCCAACTTCCCACTCTCTTGCTCTCACAAGCCCTGTGTGGCAGCAGGCAGCAGGGGAGAGGAGCAGCAGTTACCTCCCGCAGGGCCTCGGCGTAGGAGCTCATGTCAGTCAGGATGACCAGCACATGCTTCTCACACTGATAGGCCAGGAACTCTGCCGTGGTCAGAGCCAGGCGGGGGGTGATGATTCGCTCGATGCTGGAACACAAGAGGCTGGGGTTACTCAGGACAAGGGCTGCAGGTGCCTGTTGGAAGTCACAGATACTTCAAAAACCATCTCACAGCTCTGCTCCCTGCACCAGCTGGAGCATTTCCCATTCTGCTGTGCTGCAAAGCAATGCAAGTGACAGCAGGCAGGACACCAGTGAGGTTTCAGCTTCCCCTTTCCTTGCTGCTCTCCTCAGCCTCCCCCCAGTTACCAGTGCAGCTACTCACGTGGGATCATTGGCCAGGTTCAGGAACAGACACACATTGTCCATGGAGCCATTCTCCTCAAAGTCTGATTTGAAGAACCGAGCAGTTTCCATGTTCACCTAAACCATGATATGAAGGCATCAGCTCCAGACTGGATTTTAGTCTGCATCATAGGAAGGTCTAAACTGCTCATTAAAAATCTCTCTGCAGCACCCAAGCCTTTCCCACATTCCCAGAAGAAGTCATTCTAGCCTGGAGTTCTAGAAATGAAGTTTAAGAGACTTAATCCTGATCAGACATTTATTTTACTACAGAACTTCTGGCCACCTGAGATTTTCAGCCACCCAATCTTGCACTGTTTATAGTTATACACCCAAGACCAACTTCAGAAAAGCAACGTTCAGCTTTCTCAGTCTTAATATTAATAATATTAATATTTATTAATACCCAAGCACCATTTTCCTCCAATAATACAGACTTACCCCCATAGCAGCAAAGACAATGGCAAAATTTTCTTCACTGTAGTCCATGACATCTTTGGATTTCTTCACCAAGCCAGCCTGGCGACAGATCTGAGCTGCAATCTAGAGGGGAGGGGGAAAAAAAACCCCAACCAATGATAAAATGTTCCAGTGCATCTGTGTATTTGATGCTGTTACAGCACAGAAATTAACTTGGTTTACTTTTTAGGCCCAGTGAAATGAACAGCACCGTTCAGAGAGCAGCTCTGAGTACTGACCTCGTTGTGGGGCAAGCCAGCAGCTGAGAAGATGGGGATTTTCTGCCCCCTGGCAATGCTGTTCATGCCATCTATGGCAGAAATGCCAGTCTGGATCATTTCCTCGGGATAGATGCGACACTGGGGATTGATGGGCTGACCTGGTGGGGGTTTCCAGAGAACAGGGGTTATTCCACGTGTCTGAAACTCAAGCTAACCCTCAGTGCTCACCTAAGGCTCACGTCCAACCCCAGCATTAAGCCTACAAGTCACACCCGAGCCTTTGGCAGATGCCAAGGCTCTGGCACTCTGTCCAGAGTCACTCCTTTCAAGGAAAGCCTTTCAGGTGATCAGCTTTTTGTCTTTGGAGGAAGCAGGATTCAAACAGTCTACAAATACATCAAAGAACAGCTTCCAAGTGTTAGTTATTCTCTGCTGCCTCACTTCCCTGCTCCTCTGTAAATCTGATTGGAGTTTGATGCCACACATACTTTAACTGAACTCCCCCTGACAGTTAAATCCCATGTTCAACCCCAAATCTACTGTACCATTCAGAAACAGGAACACCAGAGTTGCCTTTCACTCTGTACCAGAAATGGATCAAGAACATACCCATTATGTCCAAGAAATCTTCAGCCAAAACAATGGGGCCTCTGTCTATAGGTTTTCCTGATCCATTAAATACTCTTCCTACAAGAAAGAGCAACACAAAGTGTAAATTGCTGTGGGAATAAGTTAGTGTGTGCTAAGCCTGTTGATTCTTCAAAGCAACATGCAGGTGCTTACCAAGCATATCCTCAGAGACTGGGGTTCTAAGAATATCCCCAGTGAACTCGCAGGAGGTTTTCTTGGCATCAATACCTGAAGTTCCTTCAAATACCTGCAAATATACCAGAAGAAATTAAAAAAACAAACACAGGAGAAAGGAGTAGGTCTTGTGCTTTACAGAACAACCCAGGAATTGTTCTGTAAAGTTGTTTAGGAGTTGTTTTCAAACTTCACAGCTTGAAAACTTGATCAGCCACAGGGCAGAAGAGCAAGACAGGCCTGTGAGCAGCTCCCTGGGCCAAAACACCCCAGAAAAACCCACTTGGAACACAACTCATGAAGTGTGGCAGCTGCAGCCACCAAACCCTGGGCCATTCCTTTGATTGGAACTGACATGGCTCAGATGTGCTGATTAATCAAGTATTTTTCTGCTAAACAAGAGATGCTCCTGACCCTGCTCCTACCTGAACCACAGCTTTGGAGCCACTGACTTCCAGAACCTGCCCACTTCTTCTCGTGCCATCAGGAAGGGTCAGGTGGACAATCTCTGCATACCTTGGGAACTGAAGAGGAGCCAGAAAGACAGTGGAGAGCATTAAAATCCAGGAGAGTCATGACACAGAAGTTCACAGTTTCAACAAGCCTAAGCTTAGCAATTAACTAGTAAATTCTTTTTATCACCAGAACAAAACCTGTTCCAAGGTGATGAAAACTCCTCAGGGTAAAGCCATTTTTACAGGGACCAGACAATGTTTAGCCAGAGCTGCAGAAAGCCCTGACAGAACCTGTCCTGAGTCCTGGAATGCCACCAGAAAGCCACGAAGCAGCACCTGACAGCAAGAAAAAGATGGAGCTGGCCCCTACTTGCTTGTGTTGGCAGGAATTTGAGAGCAAGGCCAAACCCTTCCCAGTTCCCTTCCACACAGCACTGCCCAGAAAGAAATGATGTGTGTGTCCTTCATTCTGTTTAGACAGCATCTGGGGGTTTTTGGTAAAACTGAAACAGTTTCCTTTTCCCCAAAACCCTCAGTGATTCTCAGGACAGAGGAACCTCCCCTTCCCTTCCCAGCACCCTGCCCGTTCTCATCCAGCTCACCCCTCAGGAACAGCTTCTCTCAGAACTGCTCAAGGGCCCCACAGACATCCCAGCAGTCTGGATTTCACTTGTCACAGCTTTTTGTTCAACCCTCCCTAAAACAAAACCCCAAATTCATTCATCAGGAGCCTGAACCTTTACCTTCACTTGATCCAGGATAACCAGGGGGCCATTCACACCCGACACAGTTCTGTAGGCTGCAAGAAAAGGAGCCACAGGTCAGGGACTGCCCAGAGCCCCAGCAGCATCCCTCACGAAGCTCTCCAAGTTTCATCCCAATCCCCACTCTGAGCTTTGCAGATCCAGGGTTCAGCTCTGCACCACCTCTGGATTACAAGCTCCACAAGCAGGATTAGTGCCATGATTAGGTAGGGAATTTGGTGGGCAGCAATTTTTACTGGTCCTCACAGAGCACCTTGAGGTAACAAGCTACAGGATATCACAGTTTTCTTGCTTGTCACAGAAAATCCCTGCAAATCCATATGCTGAATGTCACCAGGAACACCAGAACAAAGGACAGTTGATGTTTTAAGCCAAGAAAAATACACAGTTGTGAGACCTTTAAAAAGCAGGGGTAATAGCACCTGTAAATTGTGGCTTTTGGAAACCTTCTAATACCCTCCCTGGCTCTCCAGAGAAGGTCAGAGCAGTGTGCTGTAAAAGGTTGGATTTCACCTTAGCCAAGCTCCTCCTCCTCCTCCTCCTGGGTTATCTGGGATGATCTTCAGGAGTGACACCTGAGAGGAGCCCACAGCTGGGCAGCTCTGCCCTCAAACACCAGCACAGCACCCAGCCTGAGGCACCACGTGCCCAGAATTCACCAGCCTGTCCCCAGCCCATGAAGAGCTGGGGCAATGGGAGTCCCAGTCCCTGCTGTGCTGATCCCAGGAGAGCCCAGCACCCTTGATAAAAGCCACTGAGTCAAAGCTTGATCAGGGTCACGAGGAGCAGTGACAAGAGTGACTGTTAATCACTCTTCCCTAGGGGAAGGGGGAAATGAGCAAATGGAGCTGTTTCCAGAACTGGGGAGACACCAGCACCTGTTCCTGGCCACACCACAAGTCAGGGGGACTGGGCACTCGTGGTAGATCACAAATTCCACCCCGAGATACAACACAGGTCCCCAGATTCAGTTCCAGCAGCAGCACAGGCCAGCCCTGGGGCAGGGCAGCTACACAGAGCACCCCTCAGAATACAAAGGGGTGCCAGCCCACTGTCCACATGAAATGGAAAAGATGATCTCCAGCAAAGCACTTCATCCCATGACTGCCTCGTGGCACTTCCTCAGCCAGCAGGAAAGGGCTCACACTCCTTGCTCTGTCCACAAGCAAGTATTTCCTTGACATCAGTCAGCACCAATTCCCCTTCAAAGCAGCTCAAAACTCCTCTCTCCAAGGCAGACCAGTTCTGTGACAAACCAAAAGCAACTGAAGGTTTTTTCCTACCCACCTGGCAGGGGGTAGCAGTTTGGGCCAAAGCCAAACCCTGCACAGAAAACCATGAACTGAGTATCAAGTGATCGAATCATTTTGGTTGGAAGAGACCTTTAAGATCACCAACTGCCAATCGAATAAGAAGTCACCTCAGCTCCAACCTTGGAGAAGCCTCTGCTGCAGAGCAAAGCAGAGCAGGGGATTAGGGAGAACAGGGATGGAAGGAGCTGATGGGGCTTCCAAACCAGCCTGATGCTGAAAGAAACCACCCCAGAGAAGCTTCCTGGCCTTCCCCTGCCAAGTGTTCACGGTGCAGCCCCGGGTGCCATCACTACCCAGATGAGAAAGAGCTCAGGACAAAACCCAACACATCTGCAGCCACCTCCAGCTTCCCCCACAGCACTGCAGCTCCCACAGCACCCAGTGCATTTCTGCTTTCTCACCCCATTTCTCAACTTCATTTCACAGAAACAGAATCCACGTCACCCTCCCCAGCCCACATCACCCATCCCAACCCACATCACCCTCCCCAACCCACGGCCGGTTTTGGTTCCCGCTCAGAACACCGTTTCTGAGGGAGGGACCGCACAGGCCTGCGCTGCCCAGCCAGACACACACAGGCCGCTGGCTCCCGCCTGGGGCTCCAGAGCTCCCCGCACCGACACCGACACCCGGCCCCAGCCGCGCCCGCAACCCGCAGAGCCCCGCGGAGCCCCCGAGCCCGGCCCGACCGCCCCCCGAGCGGTCCGGCCTGTCTGCGGCCTTGAGCCCGGGCCCGCCCCGCGGAGCCTCCCGCCCCGCCGGGCCCCGCACTCACTGAGGCGCGGCTGGGACAGGTAATCGCGGGTGACGGCGGCCACCTGGTCCCGCGGCCCGCCGGGCCCCGCGCCGTTCATCAACCCGCAAACCGCCCGCACCGCCGCCATCTTCCGCCGCTGGCCCCGCGCCCGCCCCGCCGCGCAGGCGCTGATAAGGAGCGGCCGCGGAGAGACCGCCCAGGGGTAACGCCCCGCACATCGTCACAGTGACAGCGACACGCCCCGCACATCGTCACAAAACGCCCCGCACATCGTCACAGTGACAGCCACAACGCCCCGCACAGAGACAGTGCCCCGCACAGGGACAGTGCCCCGCACAGGGACAGCGCCCCGCACAGGGACAGTGCCCCGCACAGGGACAGTGCCCCGCACATCGCCAGAGAGATTTCAAATTAAAACTGGCTTTTTCCAGGTGCCTGTTCCAAATCTTTCATGGGAAACATTTCTAATGTTAAAATAAATAAATAAATAAATATATAAAAAATATCTCCAGGACAACTGCCCGGAAGAAACGTGCTGGAATAACCAAATAAATAATATTAATAATTAAAAAATAATGACTATTGAGATGTTCTACACATGCCCCTCCTCACCTGAAGGAGAATCTGAATTTTTTTTTTCCCCGCAGAGCTGAGCAGTTCCGAGCTGGCTCAGCAGATGGTGGTGCTGCACTGCTCAGCCTCTGCTGATTATTTAGTCATTTCCAGACCCAGGCATTCCATTCACAGCTCATCAAATAGATCTCAAAGCTTCAAGTTCTGCTCTAATGCCCACCCGGGGAATTCCTCAGTGGGATGTACTCACCCCACGTTATTGGGAATGGTTTTTGGCCAGGCAGAAGCCAGACAAACATCCTCACCAGCAGATTTACACCCTGATGGAGGGGAGGTGACTGTTTGGGATTTATTCCCTTTCCCTGTGGTAAATCTCTGCCCCCTGAATGAACGATGGTATCAGTTTGGGTCTAAAAAAAAAGAAATCACGGAGCAAAGTGTCAGAAGTTTAAGAAAACAGAAGTGATGGAAGAAGAAAAGATCCCTTTGGAAGTGGCATTTGCAGCATCTCGCCCATGCACGGGTATAATTTTCCATCCAGTTTCCTTATGAGCCCAGGTCAGCATCCTATGGAGCAGCCCACAGCATGATGCTCAGGACCTAAATTTGTGAGCAGGAGCTCTCTGTTGGTTTCTTTCCCTTCTAATGCTAAAAACACAAAGAAAAAAACCTGCCTGAGAAGGGCTGCTTTGGAGGGAGCTCCTTGTGCCACATCCCACGGGAGAAGCAGAGGCTCAGCTACCCCCTGAGTTGGACGTGCAGCTCCTTTCCCTCCCTGTGCAGGTTGTAAAGCAAAGCTGAGCTCCCTGCAAAGCCTCTGCACAGACCCCCCCTCCACAACCTGCCCCCCAAGATGCAGCCTATTCGGCTGTGGGTGCTGCAGAAGCCTCCCCCACCCACCAGGGAGGCCTTCCTGGGAGTGCTGCAGGTCTCCTGGGTGAAATCTGCCTGGTCTTCTTCAAGGTGGAGCCACAGCTGGGATGAGAGCACAAGAAAGTGCCTATCAGTCACTGGAGAGGAGTCCAAGACCCAGCCCATGATTTATGATGCCATGTAACGATGCCAGTCCCCTCCCGGGGTGGCACTGGCTGCACTCAGACCCAGGCAAGAGTTAAGGTGCTCAGAGAGAGATAAGGGTTGATGGAAGCCTGGAGAGCTGTGGCTCTGCTGCAGATAAACACTCCTGGCTCTCTCCTCCCAGTCCCCTTCAGCCCACCCCAGCGTCCTGCTCTGACGCAGAGGGAGCTGCAGGGCTGAATGAAACTTGTTTGAGGTTCCAATTAAATCTCCAGGGAAGAGAGAGGAACACTCACATCCTCTCCTGATAAAAGCTAACCATAAATCCTGGGGGAGCAGCAGCTGCAGACCACACCACCTCCTGCTCCAGCAGCCGCCTCCTCGCAGCCAGATGGGCTCCAGGGTGAGTTCTTCTCCCTCTGCTCCACACAGCAGCTTTGCACGGAGGAGAGGATGGGGTCTGGGGCTTGGGCTGTGTTGTTCTGAAGGTTTTGATTGTCTGTGCTCCCCTACCCCTCCTCTCTTTGATAGTTTATATATCTAGAGCTACTTCTCTTCTCTTGCACTAATGCTGTGGTTTGGTATTTCCCAGTACGTGGAGGTGCAGTGAGGACCCATCCCTGTTTCCCAGCTTGGTGACTTGAGTGGCTCCTATTTGATGAGGGTTTGAAGTGTTTGCTTTTTAAAATTTTTTTCATTAAAAAAAATATAAATATTGTTGCCTGAGATTTCAGGGAACCACGGGATTTTTGGAAAGAGTGATAGTTAGGACTCGGCTCCATTCATTTTGCCTCTTAGTCTCTGAAGTGCCTAAGAGCAGTAAGATCTTAAATGGCTAATTGGTTGGTTTAGTGCACATTTCTGATTGATATTTTCAGGGTGGCTGAGTGAGCAATCTTCTCTCAGCCCTGCTGAAGCCCTGATCTTAATCACCTATGTTGGGCTTTTAAGTCCTGTATCTTGCCATGACATTTCAATTAGGTCAAATGAAAAGACATGTAAAGTAAATGAATTTCCTTTGAGACCTAATTCAATCTCTGAAGAACAAACATGGTATAAAAGATGTTGAGATTACCACAGATAAGCTACCTGCTTGATCTGTGCTTTTGAGTCTTTGGAAGGAGACTTAAATGATGCCTTGAAGCAGATACAAGATGTCTCCAGAGTGGAAATGGGTTAGGGAGCACTGCATTTGCAACTTCAAATGCAAGCTTGACAAAACCACAGTCCTTGATAGCAAAGCTAGTGGTCCCAGCTCCTTGGGAAGAGCACCCAGCTCCTGAGGAGCAGCACCCAGCTCCTGGGGAACAGCAGACAGCTCCTGGAGGAAGCAGATGCTCAGGAGCTGCCTTCTGAAGGCAGAAGCCATGAGCTGTAGGAGGTTGTAACACAGTGTTTTCTTTACAGGTTATAGACCTTCAGCCCTGAAATCCAGGAGGCAGCAGGAGCCAAGCTGAGCTGCAGGCTCTGGGCCATGCCCCCAGCTGCTGAAGGTGCTCCCTGGGGCTGGCTGGCAGCAGGCAGAGCCTCACGGGGGCTGGTGCTGGTGGTGGTGTTCGTGGCACTGCTGCTGGACAACATGCTGCTGACGGTCGTGGGTATGGTGTGGGGGGCTCACTGGGGGAGCTCCAGGGGGTTGCTGGTCTCTGGTTGATCCTGGCAGGGTTCCTGTGCTGGGAGAGCCATGGGGAGGTGCTGGGAGCTCGCAGGACACTGAGGTTTGGCCAGCACCATCAGTTCTGTTGTGTGCTGAGCCAGAACATGCAGTCACTAATCCTCTCCTTGCTTCTCTTCCAGTGCCAATCGTCCCCACTTTCCTTTATACAACAGAATACAGAGGCACCAACAGCTCTGTCACCCCAGCCCAGCCTGAGCTGGCTCCTCCAGCCCTGAAGGCTCCTCCTTTCTCCTCTGTGTTCTCCTATTTTGACAACACCACAGTGACTGTCTCGGGCCCCACGAGTGCCGTGGGCTTGGCGAATGGGACGGAGAGCAGCCCCCCACTGCAGCCCCCCACCAACAGCCCCCCACTGCCAAGCAGCTGCCCGGAGGGTGAGGAGTTCCTCGCCGAGGAGAACGTCCGTGTGGGGCTGCTCTTTGCCTCCAAGGCTCTTGTACAGCTGGTGGTCAACCCATCCGTGGGTCTCCTGACCAACAGGTAGGTCAGAGGGCTTGATTTGTGCCAAGGGGGCAGCTCCTGCCTGCTCATGAGATCCCCAGGAGTGGTTTGTGCTGCCCGTGGGCAGCCCCTGCAGTCACGGGGTTGCAGGAATCAGCGGGTGGCACAGCACAGGGGAGGGAGCATGCTTCAGAATAAGCAAGAGTTTTACCTTTTCTAAAAGCCTACAAATGCCTTGCAAGTTTCTTTTACAACATCAGCCTCACTACTGCTCTCCTCGGGTGCAGGCAGATGCTGTTTAATACCAGTTGCCATCCAATGAGCAAACAAATGTTCCCACCTCGCTGTGGATCTAATGTGGGTTTCAGATTTTCTGCCCCTGGGCTCATCTCCACGTGGTCCAGGTGGGCAGATGAGTTGGCAAAAACAGAGCCAAGTCTCTGGGTGAGCTTTAGTGTTGTCTGAGGGCACTCAGACATGGGATGCTTCTTGGACAGCACTCGTGGGCCCATACACATGTTCAGGAGATGCTCCCCAGCTCACGGAGACTTTGTGTGTTAAAGACAGCAAGCCCAGAGCTCCAGCTTGGCCTGAGGAATCCTCCCTGAGGTGGTGCCTCTCTGTCCCTTTGCAGGATAGGATACCACATCCCCATGTTCATCGGCTTCACCATCATGTTTGTCTCCACACTCAGTGAGTATCTTCCCCCCATCCGACCTTCATATGCAGCAGCACACGGAGAAAACACTTTGCTCTGTGCCCTGCTCTGCCCATGCAGGAGAGCAGAGGAACTGGGCTGAGCAGCACCCAGCAGCACCCAAACTGGTGTGAGCTGAGGCCACCCTCACCCTCTGCAAGGCTATAATGTCCTGCCTGACAGCATCTCTCTCCTTGCCCCACAGTGTTTGCCTTCTCAGGCACCTACACCCTGCTGTTCATCGCCCGAGCCCTCCAGGGCGTTGGCTCATCCTTCTCCTCAGTGGCAGGTAACTGAGCTACACTGGAATCTCTGAGTCTCTGCATTAGCTTCCCTGGCCTGGTTATCACCTCGGGAATGAGCAGCAGCACAGACACACCAAGTGCCTTCCTCAGCTTCAAACTCCTCCTCCTCGCCGTGCCTGGCAGCACTCGCAGCCCAGCTGCCAAGCAGATCCACTGCCCCAAGAGCTGAGGGTGTTTCCAGAGAGGAGCCCCCCTGACCACCATGGCACCAACCATCCTCACGTGGCCTTTGCTTTGTCTCTGCCCCCAGGCTTGGGCATGCTGGCCAGTGTCTACACCGACGACTTCGAGAGGGGCAACGCCATGGGGATCGCCCTGGGAGGCTTGGCCTTGGGAGTGCTGAGTAAGGAATCCTTGCTCCCAACAGGCTTGACACCAACAGCATATCCAGAGCTCCATCACCTACAGCTTCCACCTGCCTGGCTATGCCCCTTCCCTGGCAGCACCCCACGGGCAGGGCTGACCTGTCCTCCTCCCTCCCTCCGCTACCTCTCCACACTGCCCACGGGACCAGACACCTCCCCACTAACACCCAACGGGGGATTCAGAGACAACCCCGAGGGTGGGAGTGGTGTGCTGGGGACAGTGGCACTGCCACCCTGTGACTCAAGCCCTTCCCTTGCAGTTGGGGCCCCCTTTGGGAGCGTGATGTATGAATTCGTGGGGAAATCATCTCCTTTCCTGGTCTTGGCATTCCTCGCCCTGGTGGATGGAGGTGAGAAGCAGAGTGGTTCAATCCTACCAAAAAGAACCCAAGCCACACATGGAAAGATTGAAAGGTGGACGCTTTGGGGAGAACCCCCCAGGGCTGTTGTGAAGGAAGGGGCACACTGGCACACCATGGGTGACAGCAGCAGCACTGGCTATTTTTTTTTTTGCTAAATCAGGCATTTTCTGCCACCAGATGCACAACACGATGATGTAGCAGGAATTAGTCCCTCATTATTAATAACCTGCTGGTTGCTTTAATGGCTTGAGCAGCACATGCAGTAAAGCTCTTTGAAGCAGGGGTTCTGTGTGACATCCATGCCTGTCTGCAGCCTCTCCACCATGCCACGAAGGAACTGGGCTTTGCCAGCATAAATGGTGATCCTCCTCCTGTCCCCGAGGGCTGTGTTAGGGATGCAGGCCCACGGGAGCCTCTGGAGTGTGGAGATAGCAGCAGTGTGAGCTTTCACTGGGGAGTATTAAGCTAATTAGCTGACAGTCACAGTTGCCACCCTCGCCTCTATGTAGTCATGAAGAATGGAAAAGCTTTTGGAGACATGGAACTCAGGTCCCACAGATGGGAAACTTCCTTTTTTAATCCCATTCTTTCCCCCGCCGAGTTTCTGCCGTGCTCCAGTCGTGGTTCCCCAGCAGGCAGCCTGAGGAAAGCATGTGAATGGTGGAGCTCCTCATGGGGTGACAAAACACCCCTAACCTGGTCCACCCCTGGGAATTTGGCTGCTTCCTCCCACAGCAGCAGGGCTGGGAGCCACTTCTCCCCCTGCCTGCTTGAACGATGTCCCCAGGCACAGCTACTGCATCCCCGTGAAAGGGCTCGGGCTGAAGGAAAAATCCAGAGGGAATGAGGATTGTAGTTATGCCTCCTCCAGAAATAAGCTAACAGCAGGGTTTCCTTCCCAGCCTTGCAGCTCTGCATCCTGCAGCCCTCCAGGATCTCCCCCGAGGTGAGTAGGGACCCCCATGCACCGGTGAGAGCAGTGGGCACAGGCTCCCTGGGGAGGATGGTGCCAAGGGACATGTGGCTCTCAGGGGATGTCACCCCCTGCTTTGCCATTCTGCAGAGCACCAAGGGCACGCCCGTGACCACCCTGCTTCGAGACCCCTACATCCTGGTGGCTGCAGGTAAAGGTGGATGTGAGAGGGGATTAGAGATCCACTGGTGCCTGCTGGAAACAGCAGCAAAAGGTGGCTAAACTCCAGCATTTCTCCCCACCAGGAGCCCTCTGCTTCTCCAACATGGGGGTGGCCATGCTGGAGCCCACCTTGCCCATCTGGATGATGCAAACCATGTGCTCCCCAAAATGGCAGCTGGGTAAGTGCCGTGCTTTGCAGCCTCCCCTCCCGGGCAGTCCCTTGACAGGGTTTAGCTGGAACACCAGTCCTGCTTTGGCACTGTTAGACGGACTGAATGGTCCCTTCTATCATTCTAAAGAAGAAAACATATGTCCTCCCCAGCACAGAGTGCTCCCAGGCTGCACAGTGCTCCAATTTCAGCTGGAAATGTCCTTAGTGGTAGCTATACAATGTGCTTTCCTCTGTTATTGGGGAAATTGTATAGAATCAGCCTCCCCACAAGAGCAGTAGTGGCTGAAGAAAGGCTGCTCCATGCACGGGAAGCCTGTCGAATCCCATCTTCTGCAGGGCAGATAATGGTACCATGCTGGGCTGAAATGGTGGCAGCCAGATGGGTTTAGCAGAGGCAGCTCTGAGTGAAACAAGGCCATTTAGAGAGTCCCAGGCAGGACAGGATGGTACGTGCTAATTACCAGCTGCCTAGAAAATGGGATATGGAGATAACGCTGTCTGTGCTTGCTACAAAAAGAAAAACTAATTGTTATAAAACCCAATTGGCTGAGCAGTGACCCCAGGGGTGCCACAGGCTACACTTAAATCCTAAATTGAATTGCAGCCCAGGAGCAGGAGGGCTAAGCGAGCTCCTAATTGAGTTATCCCCTGGCCAGGCAGGAGCATCCATCCCAGTAAGAGCCTATGATGCTTCTCACGGGGAAGTGATTGAGAGAGGGTGGAGGAGAGAGAAGCAGCACCAAGGATTCTGGCCGTGGGGGGCAGGGACAGCACAGCCTGGTGATCACAAATGTCACTGGCTGAGGAAAGCTCTTAGGGCTGCCTCCCAGCACTGAACTCAAGGGGAACCTTTGAGGGGACTTAGGAGCACCCAGAGGTCAGTAAACATCCTAGATAAATAGATAGATAAATAGATAAAGACAGATTTACAAGCTTTTCAGGTACCTGGGATTTGAGAGGAGTCTGGATTTAGACACAGCTCAACTGCAAGCTGCCCATCTCACAAGCTGCCAGGAACTTGAGGAGTTTCTTTTTCTGCCTCAGTTTGTCCACACTCGTAATTCTGGAAAAGAAAACAACACAGAAGAGCTTGGACTAAACGTGCAGGATTAACTGTGTTCTGTAGCTGTTGAAGTAAGAAAATTAAACATAAATCAGTGTTTCAATAAGGAAGCTGTCTCAGTGAAAGGGAGCAGCTCAGTTTTATTTATAGCCGTCGGGAGAGAATATTAAAAACAAACAAGGGGTAAATCACCAGGCAATGCAAATATTTAACTTGGACTATGTAATTATCCCCAGGCTTCTGTACTTCAGCAGTTCTGATTCCTCCTTCATCAGTAATGCCTCCCTTCTCTCTCCCAGGGATTGCATTCCTCCCTGCCAGCATTTCCTACTTCATTGGCACCAGTCTCTTTGGAATTCTGGCCAACAAGATGGGCCGGTAGGTGGGATGTAAGAGATTCCAGCACAGACTCTGCCCGGGTTCCTCTGGTGGTGCTGGGCACACCGAGGGCACTCACCCTCTCTGCTAACTGTGGCCTCCCTGCAGGTGGCTCTGCTCCCTGGTTGGCATGGCTGTGGTGGGGATCAGCCTCCTGTGCGTGAGTAGCACAAGGGCTCACTGAAGGGATTGGGTCTGAGGGGCCCTTCCAGGAGAGGGGTGACGGGGGTGGCGTGGGCGAGCGCCCCGCAGGCAGACGTTGGGCGGTGGCACCCGCTCAGCTCACCCAGCTCTTCTGGCCTCTCTCTGCTCCCAAAGGTGCCCCTGGCCAAAAACATCTACGGGCTGATCGGCCCCAACGCCGGGCTCGGCTTCACCATAGGTGAGCTGCCCGTGGGCAGGCTGCTGGCACAGCTCTGGGTGCCACCCTCGGGCAAAGCGATGACTGAGGGGGCACCTCTCTCTTCGGGCAGGCATGGTGGACTCCTCCATGATGCCCATCATGGGCTACCTCGTGGACCTTCGCCACACCTCAGTCTATGGCAACGTCTACGCCATAGCCGACGTCGCCTTCTGCATGGGCTTTGCCATCGGTAACACGACGTGCCCGGGGTGAACCCCACCCAGCTAGTGCCCCCCTGTGCCCAGCGCTCGCTGCGAGCGACCAGCATTGTAGATTCCCAGAGCCCCTCCAAACTGGGAAGGCACCTTCTGCCACCCAAGCCCTTTGGAATCTCTTGCAGGCCCCTCCACGGGCGGGGCGATCGTCCGAGCCGTGGGGTTCCCCTGGCTGATGGTCATCATTGGCACTGCCAACATCGCCTACGCTCCCCTCTGCTGGTACCTGCGCTGCCCGCCCGCCAGAGAGGAGAAGATTGTGAGTGGAAGTGGTTTATACCCTGGGGATTGATCAGCCATGGGTTGGGTGGAGAGCAGAATCCATTTGCCAGGGGTTGCACCTTCCCTTTTGGGCTCTGCTTGGCCCTCAGCAAGAATAAACCAGGCAAAGCTCAGAGCTACGGCCCTTTCCTGAACTCCCAATGATATTCCCAGGGAAAGCAGCTGTTGGCTGCTCTGGCTGTCTCTGGAAGGGATAACTCCCTCTCTAAGCACTCAAACTGATGTTGGTTTCACAGCAGCATGGCTTCTTCTCCCCTCCACCCAGGCGATCCTGAGCCAGGAAGGCCCCATGCAGAGCAGAAGCCACAGGGCTCAGACCCCGCTCCGTGAATTCCCCCTGACGGACGACAGCGACGTGGAGGCAGAAAACATGGACTAGCCAGCATGAGGCTGTGTGGGAGGTGCTTTCTGTGTGCTGGACACAGACGTGTCAGTGCCCCAGAGCAACCAGCCTCCCCACAAAACCCATGGATGCCAGCCAGACACGGGCTGTGCCACTGACCTGTCCTCTCAGCCCTGTGATCCACGGCTCGGGGTGGAGACCCAGGAGTCAGAGTTCTCTTGGTTTGTTTCAGCTGCTTGTCTCTTGTGTGACTTCCAGGTAAGTTGCCCAAACTCTCTGCAAACAAAAGTGGTGAAGATGAGGAGAAGTGTATCAACAGAGCCGTGCTGTCCTGGGCACAGCCTCCCCGTGCAGGAGAGGATGATGCCAACACCCCTCCCAGACCTGTCTCTGAAGCGCTTACTGTCCACAAAAGCAAAGCACTGGAGGAAGGAAACCAGCAGCAGCAGCAGCTTTGGGAGATTTCCTTCTCTAGAATGCTGCTACAAGCCCCAGGGTGACTTTTTTCCCTACCAAAAGGGCACCTCCTGGCTGTGTCA
Source organism: Corythornis vintsioides (assembly GCA_025447755.1). Taxonomy (NCBI): domain Eukaryota; kingdom Metazoa; phylum Chordata; class Aves; order Coraciiformes; family Alcedinidae; genus Corythornis; species Corythornis vintsioides. The sequence goes on along the minus strand of JAOEGS010008430.1, from coordinate 95,273 downwards.
CCAGTAAAGATGTCAGTCACCAGTAAAGGTGTCACCATTCCGCTCATGTGCTCCATGCTCCTCTGAACACAGCTAAAAGTGAATGTGCTCTGCTGTCTCTGTGCTACCTACAGCTGCTTGCCCACCTCTGCTGCCACCCACTGAACCAGACTCTGGAGGAACTTGGGTAGATTTAAGGCTGGAAGCAGTTTTAGACTCGGCCCAACAAAGCTGGTGAGGTGCCTTGTGATTTTGAGAGCAGCTCCACTCAGGGCTGTGGTTGTGACGCTGGCCCCTGGCAGTCAGAGGAACAACAGGATCGATTGAATTGCCCCTTTGCAATTTCCTGGCCAGGAGTCTAGGAAGAGAGCAGCTGAGCAGCTGCACTGTTAATAATTACTGAGTGCAATGGGCTGTAAATGTTACAGTGATGAGGCAGAAGGAACAGAGGTACCAAAATCGTTTTATGAGCATCAGAGAAAATTCCCGTGATCTCATTTTTTCCAGAGAAACCCCAAATTTACAACTTCTCTGGTCCCACTGTTGGCTGTTTCACATCAACTCCTTTCTGCCTCGTTGTGCAAGGCACAGCCACATCACTTGCCAGAGCAGAGAGAGGGCTGGGTGGCTCTGGAGCCCCAGCAGCATGATGCAGATGCATTTGCCAGCAGGGAAACGGGAGGATAATAACAACCCATGGAGAGCTGGTACCTCATGGCTCATTCCCAAGGTCAGGAATGGCTGCTGTCAAGCAGCCCCACATCCACCCTGGGCTTGGCACACAGCAGATGAAATTCTGTTTCTTAGGCTGACTGGAAATGACTAATGCTGAGCCTGTGCTCAGAAAGGGGTTATTTTTATCTTCCACCTGTTTCCCCGCTTTGCCAAGAATAAAAGGAAAAACGTGTTTTGTTTCAGTGAGGGAAGGAGCAGAAGTAAGCTGTGCTATTTGGGGCTCTGTTCACACCTCCACAGCTCACCTCCCTCCCAGCTAACCCCATCCCCCTGCTGCTGGCCGGTTGCCATGGGAACCTGGCCCTGGGGAGCATCAGGATGGCAGAGGAGGCTCCAGGGTGGGTTCCTGGCAGCCAACCCTGCCCAGCCCATCACGACTCGCTCCTCCAGCACTGGCAGCTCTGGCTTGATGCAGGAATAAGTTGCAGTGCTAATGACAGTGACAGGGGTTCCTCTGCTCTGAGGGAAGGATTCACAACTTCTGTAACAAATTATGTATTTTTTACTCACCCTGCTGAATAAATCTCATCTCCCTGCTGCGCACGGTAGCTGGGAGCTGTGACTGGGCCCCAGCAGCAGCTCACAGCAGCCATGGGTCCCATCCTCCTCCTGAGTTGATGAGCCACGGGTTTAGCTCCAGCTGGAGCTGCCCCTGCCCAGGACACCGGGGCTTCCAGGGGGCTGGAGCAGGAGTGTGGGGAGGAGCAGCTGAGGGACCCGGGCTTGTGGAGCCTGGAGAGAAGGAAGCTCAGGGGAGACCTTCTGGCTCTGCCAGCTCCTGACAGGAGGTTGGAACCAGGGCGGGGGTCGGGCTCTGCTCCCCAGGAACAAGGGACAGCACAAGAAGAACCGGCCTCACGTTGTCCCAGGGCAAGTTTAGTTGGAGCTGAGGAAGTTTCTTCCCCTGCAGGGCTGTCCCAGGGCAGGGGTGGAGTCCCGGGGACCCGTGGCGGGGTTTCCACCCCCCTGTGGAGCTGAGGGACCCGGGGCAGCGGCGGCTCCGCTCCCTCTCCCGCCCGGAACCCGGCGCCCGCCGTCACGGCCCCGCGAGCGCCGCTCTCGCGAGCCCGGGCCCGGCCCCGCCCCTTCCGCTAATGGCGCCGCTCTAGCGCGCGCCCGGTCCCGCCACCGACCCCGCCACCGGCCCCGGCCCCGCCAGCGGCACCATGCACTCGGACGACGTGAGTTTCCCCCGTCCCCCTCCCCGTCCGCGCCCCCCTCAGCTGGCCCCGCCCCGGGCTCGGCGGGACCCCCCCGCTCCCTCCCTCCGCACCACGTGGCGGGGGGTCCCCGGTACCGGGGGTGTAACCGGGGCCACGGATCTAACCCCCCCCCCCCCCCGCGCCTCCGGAGAGGGGACCTCAGCTTGGTGGGGTCTCCTCCCAAAACACATCCCGGGGTGCTGGCGGGGGAGCGGGGCACGCGTGTCACAGACGCGTGTGTCACCCGCCGTTTGTCCCTGCAGGTGATCTGGGACACGCTGGGAAACCGGCAGTTCTGCTCCTACAAGATCACGTGAGTGTGCGGGGACGGGGCGGGATCAGTCGGGGTGAGGGATCAACCGGGGTACCCCCCAGTCCCTGTCTCACCCCGGCCAGGCATGACAGTGGGGGACCCCCCACCCTTGCCCTTGTCTCAGCTCCGAGGAACAGGAGCTCTGGGCCGTGGTTGGGTGGTTTCTGGGGGTCTCTCCCCTCTCCCAACCCTTCTGATCCCCCCCTAGGACAAAGACTCAGAACTTCTGCCGCAATGAGTACAACCTGACGGGGCTCTGCAACCGCTCGTCCTGCCCGCTGGCCAACAGCCAGTATGCCACTGTCCGTGAGGAGAAAGGTGGGACTCAGACCACCCTCCCCCTTTGAGGGCAGCCCCCCTCGGAGCTCCCCCAGCGTGGCCAGGCTCCCTCTCACCCTCCTCCCTCCCTCCCTCAGGCCGCTGCTACCTGTACATGAAGACCATCGAGCGGGCGCCGTTCCCCCGCCGGCTGTGGGAGCGGGTGAGCGGGGCAGGGAGTGACGGGACAAACGGGGGGTGTGTGTGTGTCCCCTGGCTGTGTAGCTCAGCTCTGGGCTCCCTTCCCTGGCCCCCAGGTGCTGCTGAGCAAGAACTATGAGAAGGCTCTGGAGGAGATAGACGAGAACCTGATCTACTGGCCGCGCTTCATCCGGCACAAGTGCAAGCAGCGCTTCACCAAGATCACGCAGTACCTGATCCGCATCCGCAAGCTGACGCTCAAGAGACAGTGAGAGGGGGCACTGAGGGGGGGTTGGGTTGGTTGGGATGATCAAGCAGCTCCTTGATAGCAAGTTGGAGCCAAGAGGGGTCAGGCTCTGCTCCCCAGGAACAAGAGGCAGCAGAAGAGGAACCAGGCAGCAACTTGAGTTGCCCCAGCGCAGGTTGAGGTTGGAGCTGAGGAACAATTCCATCCCCTCCAGGGCTGGCCCAGGGCAGGGGTGGAGTCCCTGTGATCCCTGGAGGGGTTTCCAAGCCCCCTGTGGAGCTGTGATGCTGAGGGACACAGGGTAGTGCACAGTGGTGCCCTGGCAGTGCTGGGGGAGCAGTTGGACTCCATGAGCTCCAAGGTCTCTTCCAACCAACACCATTCTGATTCCAGTGCTGACTTGCCCCCCGATGACCATGAGGGGTGACTGATTTGTTTGCTCCCCGCAGGAGGAAGCTCGTTCCCTTGCGCAGGAAGATTGAACGGCGAGAGAAGAGAAGAGAGGTAGAACCACCCTCTGGGGTCATCTCCTGCCCCTTGCTTCTGCTCCCTGTGTCTTTCCAACACGTGACACTGCTGCTCTCTGCCCCCTCAGGAAAAAGCCCTGGTTGCTGCTCAGCTGGATAACGCCATTGAGAAGGAGTTGCTGGAAAGGCTGAAGCAGGACACGGTGAGGGAATCTGTTCCTACCACCCTGTGGGCTGCTGGCCCTCCAGGGAGGCACAGGGGCCTTGGTAGGGAAGAGAAGCATCACACATGTAGGGGTAGGGGGTGACTGGGCACTGCTCCAACTGCTGCAGGACCCACCTGCCCCAACCACAGAGCCCCTCACCTGTCTGCTTCAGGGTTAGGGAAAGGGCTGAGCCCCAAGTTCAGCCCAGTTTGGTGCTGCCTCCATGCAACCAACAGCCTCTTCCTCCTGTGTCTCGATGGGAAATCCGTGTTTTCCTTTTCAGTATGGAGACATCTACAACTTCCCCATCCATGCTTTTGACAAAGCTCTCCAGCAGCAGGACGTGGAGAGCGAGAGCGAGTCTGACGCGGAGAAGGAGGAAGATGAGGTAAAGCTCTGTGTGCCTCCTGCCCTGGCACAGCTCCTGGTTCACCCGGGCACTGAGGTGAACCCAGCCAAAGCCCGTGGTGGCCTTGGCACGTCTGTGTCGTGCTCGAGGTGCACACACCAGGCTCCTGACTTTCTTTCTTGCAGGACGTGGATAAGAGAGAGTTTGTGGAAGCAGATGACAGTGAGCTCAGTGACTTCGAGGTAGGTGAAGCACTGGGTATAACTGGCTAAGGTGCTGGAGAGGAATCTCCACCCTCTGGGTGTCTCTGGCACCACTGGGGTGTCAGCAAGGCCAGATTGGACAGTGGTGTGTCCACTGCACTGCTCCAGAAGGCACTGGGAGGTGGGGATGGGGAGATGGGAGACTCAAGATTTTGCAGAAGGAGGTTTGGCTACCCAGCCTGCTTGGACATCATTCCTGTCTTTCCCAGGACATGGATAAGTTGGAGACAAGTAGTGAAGAGGAGCAGGAAGAGGAGGAAGAAGTAGAGAAGGTCAGTCACTCCAAATCTAAAGGGAAAACTCCCCTGAAAGGACCAGGCAGAAGAAAACGTCCTTACATTGAAATAGAGTATGAGGAAGAAACAGAACCAGCCACCAAATCTAAAGCAGCCTGACCCTGTCCCAAGTTCCATCTGGAACCAGATGAGAGGACTCTGGCACTGGGACTCCCTTCCAGCTTTCTCCACTGTGCAGGACCCTCAAAAATGACTCCCTTCTCCATACTCCAGACTAACAATTTTCTTTCACAAGAGTCATGTCCCAGCAGCTTCTACAGCTCCTGCAGAAAGCACAGCTGGAAGGAAGACAGCTCCCCACCTTCTCTACAACCACACCATGCTCAGCACCGACTGTGCTTGGGGAGGAACGTGGCCTGGAGGGGGGGAGGGCATTAACAGAGGGAGATGAGAGAGTAACTTTAAATAATTAAAAATATTTTACTGTACAAAAGCAGGGTGAGTGTTGCTGGGCCAGGGCTCACGTGGGCTCCAGCAGCCTCCCAAGGCACTCCCGCAGGCAGGTGTCTGTGCAGCTGCTGTACACACCCCCCAGCAGGACCTGGAACAAGAGACAGAGCTGGTACAGTGCCCTGGGACCCTCAGGGTGGTGTTATCAACCCCCCAGTTACCTGCTGCAAAGGGTGATACAGAGCACCTACAGATTCTGCCACTGCCTATCAATTCTCTTTATCAATCAGGTGAATACAGATACTGAGGTGGGTGGGAATCAATGCCTTCCAAATACTGCTGGGCTGAGCAAGCAAGAGGTTCTTCTACCTCTGGGCGGGACACTGGCGAGGCCACCCCTCAAATCCTGGGGTCAGTTCTGAGCCCCTCACTCCCAGAAGGACGTGGAGGGGCTGGAGCGTGGCCAGGGAAGGGCAACTCCCTGTGATCCCTGGAGGGGTTTCCAAGCCCCCCATGGAGCTGTGGAGCTGAGGGACACGGGGCAGTGGTGCTCTGGCAGTGCTGGGGGATGGCTGGACACCACAAGCTGAAAGGGCTCTGCCAAGCCAAACCATTGTGTGACTGCCCCTTCTAAGGGGAAGGGCTCAGAGGGGCAGTGCTAGTCCCCAGCTCACCTTCACCTGCCCTTCAGAGCAGTGATCCAGCAGGATGAGGCAGTCAGTGGCTCCTTGGAGTAAAGCAGCTTTCACTGGCTCTGGGGTTGAACCTTGGTCAGTGTGTACATCCCAAATCATCTTCAGCAGGGCCTTGAGAAGCACTGGGAGCCTGCAGGGCATCCTGCAAAGGGAGACAGTGGCCATGCCTCACTAAATCCTCTTCACAAGCCAGGGAAAAGCACAACCCAGTTCCCAGGCATCCCGCAGGAAGAGCTGAGTTGCAGTTCATGTGTGGAGCAGGATTGGAGCTGGGCTAAGATAAGCAATAGCTCCAGTGATGAGGCTGAAGAAGCTGCCTCAGTCTGTGTGCCCACCAGAGGGAGGACAGAGGCCCTGGACTCACAGGGGACCTCAGGGTGATGTGCTGGGACCACCAAAAGTCCAAAAGGAGGACCCAGCTTAGCTCTGAGTCCAGGTTTAGCAGCGACAGCAGCGACTCTTCCTGCTGCCTGGTTCTCCCTTGGGATCTTGGGGCCTTCTCCTCACCCCGCAGTGGCTCTGGAGGAGGCACAGCACTAAGAACACACCAGGAACAGCAGCTCCCTCCCCTCCCCGGGCACCTGGGCCAGGCGTGCTCTATGCTGCACCGCAGCGTCTCCAGCGCCCCCAGCCGCGCTTCCTCCTCGGGGCCGTCGCAGAGCTCCAGGTACCCCAGGATGACTCTCTCCAGCCTCTTCAGGTGCCGTGCCACCAGGATGCCAAGCCTGCCGGCGGGAAGAACCACGCTCTGAGGAGGGAGAGCTACCCCGAGGCGAGGCCAAGCCAGCCCGGGCAGGGCCACGGGCACTGCTCTCACCTCTGCACGAAGGCGGGCAGGGTCCGGGCGTACACCCGGCGCAGCGCCAGCCGGTGCTCGGCCTCCATGTGGGTCAGCACCAGCTGCAGCACCTCGTCCCAGGGGCCCGTTGGCCGCAGCTGCTGCTGCTGCTGCCGCCGGGATCTCTCCAGGATCGGCAGCAAGTCCAGCAGGCACAGCAGCACCGCCTGCAGTGGGAGAGGCCCTCAGTAGTGGGATCCTGGGGGTGTTCTCCCCAGAACACCAGTGACTCCCACCCTGCTGGCCACCCACGGCTGCTGGAGTTTGCCTGATGGACCCAACCACCGCTGCTGCCTGTGACCAGCCCCCTTCAGCAAGGATGACACTTGGAGGAGGCAAGAGATCTTCCCTGAAATCTGCTCAGTTACTTTGTCTCTTGGCCACAGGAACGGCCTGACCGGCTTGTCTGTGAGGAAACGGGTTCCACCTCCTCACCCCTCAAGCTGGCGACCCCTCCCACACGTGCAAGCACAGTCGTGCTGTCCTACCTGGATGAGAGGGGCCTCTCGTGAGTAGAGATGGTTGTAGAGCGCGTGGTACACAACCTGTGCCCGGTTGAACTGGCACAGATCAGCTGCTGGCTGCAACAGCAGGGAACAGAACTGTTACTCTCAAGCATCACACTCAGCACCCACTTATTCTAAGACAAGAGCCTCTGCAAACCCAGGGCTTGTAAAACCAGCCCCCACACCCCCTGAGGACACTGCTCACACCAGGGAGGGAGCAGGTGCTGTAACAAATGCAGGTCAAACCCTGCCACACACAGAGGCAGCCACCTTCCTTTGCCTCCCCAGCAGGTCTGCACTTCCACTGGTGTTACTTTAACCGCCTGCCCTGCCAACTGTTGTCAGGCCGATGTATTAACCAGCTGAGTTTGGAGGTGGCAAAGTGTTCTCTGCTTAGCATTAACAGACCTGAGCACTGCCCACATGGGAGGATGGAGGAGAGCTGCCAGCAGAACCAGGATTACCAGTCAGCAACCCAGACAGGTTCCAACCCACCCCTCCTTCAAACAACACCCAGAAAGGGACGGGATCTGCCAAGCCCCTCACCACGTTGAGCACGATGTGATGCAGGCAGTGCACCCCCAGCAGTTTGTTCTCCTCCCGGTAGTCGTCAGAGAGCAGCAGCGAGGGCGGCAGGACGAGCTCCAGGTACCGGCCGAGCCAGGGCCGGGTGACGTGCGGCAGAGTCCAGGAGAACACGAACTTTGTGGCGGGGTTGCACTTCCAGGTGTCTCTGGAAACACAAAGGTGAGCTCAGGGAACGCTGGGACTAAAGAAGGCTCGTTTCCCAGGCACCTGGGCTGCTCAGCTGACAAGCTCTGGCTGATCCCAAACCCTCCACTGCTTCCAAAAGCTCCTAGCTCCACATCGATCACCGAGGGACCTGCAGCGCCCGAACTCACACCACTGCTCAGATGTTAAGAGTACTGAGACCAGCCAACCACCCTCCCCTTCCTACTCACTTGGTCAACTGCTGTTTCAGGAGCCCCATCACTGCTGCAAATCTTCCTTCCTCCTCCTCCTCACTCTTCCCCCGAAGGAATTCGGCCACCGAGCCGCAGCCCGCAACCCGAACCAGCATCGCCAGCAGCTCCAGCGCCACCGCCCGGGACTTGCCGCTGCTCCAGGGCCTCTCCACGGCGTGTGTCGCGGCGAAGACGTAGATGTGCCCCGCCACACGGCACAGCAGCGGCCCCACCACCGGCACTCCCAGCCCCTCCTGGCTCCTGGCAGCTTCCAGCTTCTCCAACAGGCGGAGAAACACGGCGCCCACGTCCGCGGCTCTCTCGGCGGTGGCGGCCAACGCGCCGTCCTCCCCGGGCAGCTCGGCCGCGTCCTGCTGCTGCCGCGGGGGTGCTGCGTGTGCGCCCAGCGCCTCCACCAGCTCGCCCAGCACCGCGGGGTTCAGGTCTCCGAAGAGCCACCGCCCGTCCGCGGCTTCCAGCAGCTCGCCCAGCTCCCCGACGGGGCCGGGACCGGTGCTCCCCTGCGAGAGCAGCAGCCCGGCCTGCAGCAGCACCTGCTCGGCCGGCGGGACAGCGGGGGGCGGCTGCTCGGGGTCCCGCGGCCCCTCTAGCCTCAGAGCTCGCACTAAGTCGCTGAGCTCCATGGCCTGACCACCCCCCCGCCCCTTCCCCCAACCCACGGCCACCAACCGCCCACCCTCCCGTGGGGCCCCTTCGCCGGCTCCACAACCCCTTCGGACACCCCCGCTATAAACGCGCTCCCTGAACCGGCCGCGGGCAGCGGCGCTGGCCGAGGGGAGACCCCCTGAAGCCCCCCAGAGAACCTCGGAACCCCCCGGAACACCTCAGAGCCCCCCGAGCCGAGCGCTATCGCGTCCCCGCCCCTCCCACTGTCGCAAAGCAGCACCCCTGCCGTAAAGGCGGTTGCGGGTGGGCGTGACCATCGGCGAATAAATTAGCATACATGATGAACCGCCGAACTTGCGGGAAAAGGGCACGGTGGGGCCCAGTAGAGGGTGAGGGACAGGCTGTGAGCGCTCAAGCGGCTGGTGCAGAGGAGTCTACACCGGGAGGGGGAGTAACCCCTTGGGGGACTCTCTCCCTCGCCCTGACCTATGGTGAGGAGGGCAGGGGTGGGATCAAGCGCGGGAAGACGCTCCTCGATCCTTCCGGTTCATAGAAATGATGAATGGGAGCGGCACGCGGCTGCGTGACGTGTGCACCCTACGTTACGACGTTGGCACAGTCCCTTCTGAGCGCCGGGGGGTCGCCTGTTGGTGGCAGTGCAAAGACAGCAGCGAAGGGGGCGGTCCCGGGGGGAGCTGCAGCCTCCGGGGGCTCCTCAAGCTCCAAGTCCCGGGATCCTCGGGGGTTTCATCCCCATTAAAGCGCTGCTGGCCCCCCACGAGTTCAGCCCAGCTGAGAAATTGACCTTTTAATGGTTTTTTGACACCAATCTGCCCATCCCACCCCACGGGAGCCGGGGAGGGTCAGGTACAAAAAGACTCTGCAGCACAAAAAGGAGCCGGAGGGTCGCGCCCCCCGCCCGCACCAGGGGCCTCAGCACCCCACCGGTGACCCCAGCAGAGCCCAACCCCGGTAACGTAAAGAAACAAACCCCCAAAAAACCCCCCCAAATCGGGGGGCTGGAAACTCCCAACAGGGAAGGGTCGAATCCTTCCAGATGAACTGTTCAACCCCCCCAGGATGCGCTGGGTCGGGTGATGCCGTCGCAGGGGCAGCCCCGGGGGGGTTCCTGGGATGCCCCGATGGTCCCAGCGGGCGGCGAGGTTCGGGGAGGCTCACACCAGCTCGTCCAGGAGGGTGCCGATGCCGGCGCGGGGCTGTGCCGGGCACGCCATGGGCTTGTTGCACATGGGGCACACGCAGCGCACCTCCAGCCACTTCACCAGGCACCTGCGGGGCAGAGACACGGGGCAGAGACACGGCCCTGCTGGGGACACCCCCTCCCCGCAGCCCTACTCACTTTCGGTGGAAGGCGTGCTGGCACGGCAGCACCCCCAGCTCCTCCTTCACCTTGAAGTCCTCCAGGCAGACGGCACAGGTCTGCTGTGGGAGAGGGGACAGAGGGTGAGGGTGGCTGTAAGCACAGGGGCACAGGAGGTGAGCATAGGTGGCCCCAATCCCACTGGACATCACAGCATCGTGGACTGGTTGTGGTTGGCAGAGCCCTCGCAGCTCAGGGTGTCTAACCACCCCCCAGCACTGCCAGGGCACCACTGCCCCGTGTCCCTCAGCACCACAGCTCCAGGGGGGGCTTGGAAACCCCTCCAGGGATCACAGGGACTCCACCCCTGCCCTGGGCAGCCTGGGACAGCCCTGGAGGGGAAGAAATTGTTCCTCAACTCCAACTAAACCTGCCCTGGGACAACGTGAGGCTGGTTCCTCTTGTGCTGTCCCTTGTTCCTGGGGAGCAGAGCCCGACCCCCCTGGCTCCATACTCCTGGCAAGGAGTTTTCTCCAGGGTCCTCTTTTACTCTTTTTCTCCAGACTCAGCAACCCCAGAACGCTGTGGCCGGGGAAATCCCGCAGCTGTGGTGCCCCCTCACGGGTATTTCCAGCTGGGAATTCATCCCTGTTCCCAGCCTGCCCCCCGGGAGGGAGTTTCCATCCCAACTCACAGCCCCAGCTCCACCCCAACCCCGAGGCAGTGCCACTCACCCCGTGCACGTTCAGCCTCCGGGTATCACCCTTCAAAACCACCTGGGGGAGAAGAGGAGGCAGAGGATTTGACAGCGGGATGGATTTTGCCGGGAACCGAACCTGGCCGGGGCAGGTGGAGCCCGAGGGCAGCGTGGCAAGTCACACTGCTTTTGAATGCCCACCCTCCTGTCCCACCTCCCGCTCAGCCCTGAACCGCTGTGGGGATGGATGGGCAGAAAACCCCCACGGACTTTACCTCCTTGTACCCGAACCGCTCACTCTGCGCCTGGTGCCGCAGTTTGCTGCAGAGGGGGAGAAAAAGGCTCTGTGAGTTCTCATCCTCAGGGGTCACGTCTGAAGAAAGCAGCCAGAGATATTCAGGAGGCACCTGAATGCCCCCTGGCCGGGATACGCAGCTCCGAGGCTGTGCTTGTGCCACGGGCCATGCCCCGGGCAGAGCAGCTCCCCTGGCACCGCAGGGCCCAGTCTCTCCCGTGGCACCAGCAGGAATGGGCAGCAGGGAGTGATAAACAGCCCCCACTGTTTGCCTTAGGAAGTCGTTCGTGGCACAGGAAGGGCTCTATTTCCAGCACTAGCCCGCAGGCAGCTCCCAGCCCTGGTGACCTTGGCCAGGGTGAGGGTGCTGGGGAAAACTGGCAGAGAAACCCAGCACGATGCAGGGACAAGGAGACAGCTCACAGTGGAACTTCTCCCCCATCCGAGGCACTGAGCCCCACTCCCACAGCCCCAAAATGAACTGAGAGGCTCCAGCAGAGCCAGGGCATCCTGCAGGGCAGGACTGAGCCACCCGGGCCCTGCAGACAGGGCAGCTGCTGCCTTGGCTCTGCGTTTAAAAATAGTCCTCCCCGAGCAGGGAGTGCAACACACAGACACATCCTCTCCCCGCGGCACCAATCTGTCCCTGCCCAACACAATGCCTCCCTCCCAGCAACCCCCTGGAAAACAGGAGCCCCTTCCTGCCTTTCCTGCCCCGCTCTGGCCGCAGGGGACTGTGGGGACCACAACCACGCCTGGCCTGAGCACGGCGAGCAGCCAGCCCTGCTTCTTGGGGCAGCTCCCTGCAACGAGCAGCTCCCGTGTTACGGGACAAAAGGGAAGGACTGGGGATGTCCCCAGGGGTGTCACCCCACTTGCCCCCCTCTGCCTGGCTCACCTGATGAAGTAGCAGCAGAAGATGAGGCTGAGCATGAAGACGAAGATGCCGGTGCCAAAAATGACCATGTAGATGTTCAGAGGCAGGTCCTGGAAGGTGATGGGGGGCATCGTGCAGGGTTTGCTGCTAGAAATCAGCCCCAGACTGCAGGAGCACCCTGGGGGATGAAGGCAGCAGTCAGCGTTTCGGAGGGAAGAAGCTGTGCTGGGAAACAGGAGAGAGCTGAGTCCGTCCCCTCCGGAGTTTGCAAAGTGGGCAGAAACCAACTCCAAGACATTGTGTGGTGGCCTGCGAGTTGGAGATCTCCCCAGGAAGAGCAGCAGCCCCTCAGAGCAGCTCAGACAGGCAGCAGACACTGCTGCAATTCTACAGGCACAAAACTCTTCTCCAGCAGCACAAACGTACCCCAGGCAGGATCCGGGCATCTGGGAGGAGAGGAGGCCCCGTGCTCTCATCTCCAGAGAAACACACAAAGGCTGCAAGGGGATTTAGGGAAGGATGGAGCAAAAAAAAAAAAAAAAAAAGAGCTTGAAAAACAGGAACAGTTGGTGTCTGTCATTGCTCCATGGGAGCCAGAAAGAGCGAGTGGCTGGTTTGTCCTTGGTGCTGGGGCTGTGCAGGGGCAACGCTCAGCACCACAGTGACCAAATGCCCCTTATGAGCCAGATCCTGGGTGCTGGCACACACCGGGCACGTGCTGCTGCCTGGGCCCCACATCTCACCACGAGGGAGACACTGACAAGGGTGTCACACAGAGCTGGTGACAGTGAGGCCACCCCTGGAGGGTCCCCAGCTAACAGAGGGGGAAAGGCACGGAAATACCAGACCCACTGCAGCTGCCTCTACTGGGAGCTGCTGCAAAGTCAGGCTCTGGCACTCAATAAGCACTGCTTTTTATGTCTCAAAATCATGCTGACCCCACAAGAGCTGCAGCTTTGATTTCTCATCAGATCTCACTCAGATGGGACTTTAAAGGAGAGCAGCCCCTGAGTCCCATCTGTGCTCCACAGAGCATCTCCCCCTGCCCCTCTGCTCAGCACCCTCTGCTCCCGCCCTGCACACTCTCTTCAAAAAGCTCCTACAGAAACCCTTCTGGGTTTAATTACAGCCCAGCCTGTTTCTCATGAGAGGATGAAACTCGCCCTCCACCACGCTGAGCAGAGGCAGGAAGAGAGCGGGTGGCAGGAACCTCTGCACAAGGGTGAGATCCCAGCTTTGGTCCATCTGGTGCCCCCCATGCTGTGATGGGGCGCCAAGGCAGCAGCATGGGCTCCACCACAGCCACTCGAGAGAGGCCCGGGACAGCTGCAGAGCCAGGGCACCCCCAGAGCAGGATGGGCAGACAGCATCCCCGAGGTGGGATCCTGCCCTGGGACACTCCATTCTCAGCCATTCCCAGGTATCTGCTTGGCAGTGAACTTGGAATGTCTGTGCCCCGTTGAGGCAGCAGCCAGAGAGGCACCCAGCTCGGGGACTGCAGCTGGAGCAGGCACCAGACAGAGCCTGGATCATAGGAAATGGGTTTTTTCCTGCTACAGAGTCACTTGCTGATCTTTGCTTCTTGTAATCGCCGGAGACATCCATCAGCCCCCTCATCTACAGAGCCAGAAAGGGAGGATTTGTTTGCCAGGTCCTGCTCTCCCAGCCTCCTGCTCTTGAGACCACCAGGTGCAGGAAAAGACAATAGGAAAGGTTATTTATTCCCTTCCATTTCCCTGCTGGAAATGATAGAGAAATATTTCCAAAGAAAAAAAAAATAATAAAAAAGCTGTCTATCAGCTCTGAAAAAAACCACAGAGCAAGTCAGTGAGGTAACACTGGTGCACGTGCTGGTGGGACACGGGCTGCAGAGCAGCTGCTGGGGGACAGAGGAAGCCTCGTCTGAGGCTGGACAAACAGAGAGCAGAGGGCTGCGGTCACAATAACGGCTCCAAGAGAAACAATAACGTTTCCTACGTGTACTTCCAACTGCTGCTGAAAAGCACCAGCCGTTCCCCTCCGAGCCACGGCGACAGAAACAGCCCAAACCAGAGTCCCAGCCTCAGGAGAGGTGATGGGAGTGTGGCCCCAAGGGCTGCTGTTGCTGCTGCCCATGGTGCCCATGGCTCTGCTCCTGCCACAGCTCAGCACCAGCCTGCGAGGGCCGACCTGGAGATGCTCCATGGGCAGCTGTGGTGGAAAAGCCCTTGTCTGAGGAGAACCAGCTCTGCAGAGAGCAGGGAAAGGCTGGGATGTGCAGCCCAGAGGTTTTCCAGAAGAAGCACTGGGCAGGCTCAGAAGGAGAGCCCAAAGGGAAACAAACCCTCCCAATCCCAAACCCTCCCCAGTCCATCCCTCTGCACTTAAGGGGTTCAAAACCCAACATGCAAACTCCTGCACATCACACTCACACAGGGCTCCTCTGCCCGGGGCTGTCCCTCCAGTCCCCACGCTCTGCTCGGCTGCTCTGCCCCATCCCGTGGGGCAGCAATTGTAATTCCCCATACCCACAAGCTGCTTGCTGAGCTCTGCTCCACGGCAGACGCCCCAACTCCCCAGAGGTGGCACAAGCTGGGTGTAAAAGCCACGTGGGTGCCGTGAGAGAGGCAGCTGAGCAGCAGGGGCGGGGGGAAAAAAATGAGGTGGAACAAGAGATGGTGCAACTTGCAGCTCCATGCCGAAGGAAGCAGAGAGGAGCTGGTCCAACACGTCCCTGCCAGCCTCAACACAGCTGGAGAGGCTAAATTTAGACTCACCAGCTTAGCAAGGCTCATTCCTGTTGAGGAGGCTTTGAAGAACTCACGAGCTCCAGGCTGCGGTGCTGGGAAGCGAGCGTGGCTCTGGGGAAGTGCCCTTTCCTCCTGGGGCAGCAGCCATCAGCTCGGCCCCAGAGGAGAAGGTCCTGCCAAGACAAGCCCTCGAGCAGAGGGGCTCCAAGAGGCAAGGCAGCCTCCCTGGAAAGTGAGGTCCTCCCAAGGCTGCCCGGCCCCTTCCCCTCCTGCTCCTCCCCGTGCCGTGGTGGGCGCGCTGGCCCAGCCGTGGTTTTCATTAGCACAGCTCCTGACACAGGCCTTCGGAATTTCAGTTCCCAGGGGAATGGCTCAAATCTGGGTCTAACCAACAGGAAATCAAGACCCGATGGGCACCAAACTCCCAGTCTGGGAGCTGAAAGCAGAAAGCGTGCTGGAGAAACTATTCGGGTGTAAAGTGAGAAAAAGAGGGACCACTGAAGATGTGTGAAGTTGCCTACAGACACACACGACTCTCTGGAGTCCTCTCACTACAAGGCTAGTCAGAAACACAATTCATTTCACTGGCAGAGTGTTTTACACAGGTTGTGGAACCTCCCCTTTGTAAAGCAGGAGCAGCAAAGGTACAGTGTGACCTGTCAGGGCTGTAGTTGCACCTCCAGCCCCTCCTCCTCCTCACACAGCTCCCTGGTAGATTCAAGCACTGAGCTGGCTAAATACCCCCCTGCAAGCTGTGTTGAGGTCCTGTGGTGCTGCAGGGTCACCCTACAGCATGACTGTGACTGTCCCAACCCCACCAGACAGCCTGGCCAACCCTCTGCAAGCACAGACCCTTGTGCTCCAGCGAGCCCATGGGGTCTGGCCCTCTGGGGCCCATAGCTGGCCCTACTTTGCAGGGTTTCAAGTCACAACACAAAGTATCTGCCCATACTGCACAGGCACGGGGTTTCTGCTGAGCAGAGATTCTCTCTCACCCCAATTCTTGTCCAGTAAAACAAATGGAAAACTCAGCAGGTCATTAAATAAAACCATTCTTTCTCCTCCCACACAAAAGCTGTGGGCTTTGCATCAGAAAAGTGAACGCAGCTTCCATATCATTTTTGCTGTGATGCTGGAAGAGGCTCCCTGCCAAAGCTGCCCCCCAGACAAGCAGCTCTGCAGGGGGAGAACCAGCTCCCCTACCACTGCTCATGCCCCCTGACTGCAAAGTCCCCCAAACTACAGCTGAGCACCAGGAGAAAAAGAGATGTGAAAGAGGAGCTGCCAACACCAGGGCAGAAGAGCACACACTGGCTGATGAGACACTCTGAATACATCTCTTTAGGTTGAAAATGTGATTTTCTCTAGCAGGTCTTATTTACACTCTTGCCCTCGGTTCTGCCAAGGTCCCCCGGAGTGCTCAGATAAGCAGTTCTGCCGGGCTCTGCTGATTTGGAGCTGCAAACTCGGGGCTGAAAGCCAAAACTACAAACCAGACACCCAGGGCTGCTCTCCTAAACCCACGTCTTGGCCTTTGAACAAGGGTGGGCTCTGTTCTCCGCCCTTCCCAACGCCCCTGCCTCGAGAAACTGGCGACAGCTGCGGCTGCTGGACCCTCCCAGAGAGACCCTCCTTTGTTGCTCAGGCAGGGCTTTTGATGGGGGAATTCCCAGCGCGGCTTCCCAGCTACTTTAGTCATAAAAACAAATCGCTTCTCATTTAAACCAAACCCCCCTCGCGTGTGCAAACTCAGTTCCACGCTCCTGAGAACTTCTTCACAGCGAACACCAGAGTGAGGAGCCGGGGCCTTGGCTGGGGGGGTTAAAAATCACTTTATTCCACTTCTGCGGGCGCATGAAGGAGAGGTTGGGTTTCTCCCTCCCCTCCCAGCCAGCCTGCTTGGGGAAGCACGGCCAGTGCGCTTAGCAACCGGCGTTAGCGAGTCCTGGGAACCCAGAGAAACTCGCTGCTCTGGAATTAACCCAACCCCCCCCCGGCTCCTCCCCGCCCCGGGCAGCCCCAGGACGGCAGGACCGGGGTTCGCAGGGACCCCCCGGAGCCGAGAGAATGGAACGGGGCTCCCGGGGACCAGGCGGGGGGCGAAGCCTTCCCGAGCCGCACGGAGGGTCCGGGGGAGGGACACCCAGCTCCAAACTGCCACCCCCGGGAAGGAGGGAGGGGAGCGACTCCCCATCCGCAGCCCCCCGCACCCGACCCTTCCCGCAGCCCCCCGGGCCCGCCTCTCACCGGTGCACCTCTGGAACGGGGGCATTCGGGAGCGGCTCCAGGGAGCCGGGGTAGCTCCGCCGAGCGCGGCGCGGGGCCATGGCCGGGAGCGGGGCTGGGCTGGGCTGGGAGCTGGGCTGGGTCGGGCGGGACCGGCCCTGAATCGCAAACCCCGCCCCGGTCCCCCCCGTTGCCGCCCCCACGCAGCCCCGAGCACCCCCGGCTCAAGGTGCCGATGTCCCTGCTCCCTGCAGGGGGGCTGGAAAGGTCCAGGTGGGCTGGAAGGGTCCCTTCCCACCCAACGCAGTCTGTGATTCCATGACCCAGCGTTGGGTTACCTGCCTCAGATGGCACCTGGCTGGAGTTCAGAGGCATTGGCCACCAGCAGGCACTGGAGTGAGGATCTGGGAGGACTCGGGTCTGTCTCAGCCCAGAGCACTCAGGGTGGCTCCTGTGACAGATCCCATCCTGAACACAATGAGCCTGCCCCAGAGCACACAAGGGATGGGCGAAGCTTTTTCCTTAGCACTGCCTTTATTTTTACAGATAAACACCAGGCATGGAGGACACCAAACACCACGACAAAGGCCTGTTCACCTGAGCCCGACACCAGACTGAGTTCACAGCGCTACAGACTGAGAGCGAACGGGAAATGAAGACACAGAACACACAGAGCTTCAGTCTCCTGGGAGGCAGGGACAGGACAGGACAGGCTGGGCAAACGCATCTGCCACGTGGGAGGTGGAAGCCTTGAAGGCTTCCTGGAGCCAACAGGGAGAGAGAATAACCTGGAGCACAGGGCTGAGTCCCTCCGGAGGCATCTCGGAGCGAGCAGGCTGGGAAGGAGGCTACAGTTAGGCCTACCTAGGTGGCAAGATTGCAAGTTGAGGGTCTCTGCTTTACCCCTGGGAATAGGTCCCATGTCTGGGGACCCCCTTCACCCAGGGGGAGGCCCCGGGGCCAGTTGCACGTAACCCATTAGCTGCCAAGCGTCTGCACTGTGTGGAAAGCCCCATCACTGCCACTGGGTGGGTATCGGGGTCTGGTCAGCACCACACACACACCACTCCCACCACACCCCCCCTTTCTCCTTCAGGAACTCCTCTTCAGCCTCAGGGCATTGTCCAGGGCGACCAGCTGGCGCAAGAATCCCCGGTTGGGGATGATGCCACGGTGGTCCTTGACCGTCTTTATGGCTTCTACGAGGGGCATGTGGTGGCGGATCATGAGGTAGGCGAGGACCAAGGTGGCCGACCTGCTCACCCCGACAGCACAGTGCACAAGGATCCTTCCTGGGGGTGAAACACAGGGGCTGTGTCACAGCAAACCAAAAATCCCCAGCCAAAACCCACTGAGAACCCAACCTTTTGCATCCTGGAGCCGTGGCTCAGGCGTGCAGCCTCCAGGCTGAGATGCAGGGCCCGGGTTACAGCGTGACTGTGACCCAGTGAGGGCACCCTCTTGGCACAGGGTGTCAGTGTGTTGTGATTTACCAAAACAGACCGAACAGGGCCAGCCACAGCTCAGAACACAGGCTGGGGCTGTGACCCTAGAGCTCATCCAGCCTCTTCCCCCTCTGCAGGAGGTGACCCGGTGCAGGCAGCACCACGCCAGGCTCGAATTTCCTAGGAACTTTAGCAATAATCCGCCCACCCAGCCCTCCACCTGCCCGGGGTGGGGGGGGTGGAAGCTTCTTCCCATCCCAGCACCCAGCTATTCTCCCAGCACTCTTTACCTTCATTCAGCGCTTGGTGGATGAAGTCAGCTGCAGGGTAGAAGTAGGGGCTCATGTCGAAGGCAGGCGAGTCGTGCGCCTCGATGCCCAGGTAGCGGATGCCGGTGCCCTCGTAGTAGTCGGCGCCCCCCCGCCACTTGCTGTGCGAGGCGTTGAGCACGTGGGTGATGCGCAGCTGGGCCAGCTCGCGCCGGTTGGCAGCTATATCCCTGCAGAGACAGGGCTCCCTGACTTTAGACTGCTCAGCTCTTTCCCAGGACAGGCTAAGGGGCTGTTCTGGACAAGCAGGATGCAAAGGAAAAGCGCCAGGCTCTTCAGTTGTTTGGAGTTTTAAGTTGATGTCTCAGGACTGCCTCTGCAGATGCTCCACCTCACCCACCCCACCATGGCAGCTCTCTGCACCTCACCCACCCCACCATGGCAGCTCTCTGCACCTCACCCACCCCACCATGGCAGCTCTCTGCACAGCCATTTCCCTTCTCTTCCTTTTCAAGCTGCACCAGGGGAGCTTTAGACTGGGCATTAGGGAAAAATTTTCACTGAAAGAGTGGTCAGAGGCTGGCACAGGCTGCCCAGGGAAGAGGTTGAGTCCCCATCCCTGGATGTGTTTTAGAGGCATTTGGATGTGGTTTTGAAGGACATGGTTTAGGGGTGAATGTTGTAAATTAGGGCTAATGGTTGTACTGGATGATCCCAAGGGGCTTTTCCAACCTGAATGATTCTCTGATTTGTCCCAGTGTACCCACACCATCATGTTTTTTCACAGTGAGGGTGGCAGAGGCTGGCAGGGGCTGCCCAGGGAGGTTGTGGAGTCTCCTGCTCTGGAGACATTCCAAACCCACCTGGATGCATTCCTGGGAGATCTAGTCTAGGGGGGTTGGACTAGATGATCTTTCTAGGTCCCTTCCAACCCCTAACATTCTATGATTCTATGACTCTATGACCTGCACCCCTCCCTCCTGTGTCCCAACCTCCCCCTCCCAGATTTCCCCAGTTGATAAAAAAAAGCCCCAATCCTCCCCTGCCCAGGTCTGGACCCTTTCTGATACCTACTGATCGCCCAGGTAGAGTCCTGGCCAGACCTCATCAGCATGGTTGCAGGCTGTCTTGCCCGTGTACAGCAGCCTCTCCAGCTCGAAGATGCTGAGGATGGGGTGGCTGCCGCGCTCCTCCCGCGAGCCCCGGCTCGGTGACCTGCTGCCGTTCCTGGAGAACCTCGCCAGGAAAGCCATTGGAGCTGCCGAGACCCACCCGGCATACCTGTGGGTTCCTGAAGGCCGGGGAGTGGCCTGGAGGTCACTTCTGCTGCTGCTGCCACCCACGGTCCTGTCGGGGAAGCAGTGGAGAGGCCATTGGATGGACCAGGGACCTCGCACTCCATCCCCGTTGTGGAAACACCGGCCCAAAGCAGCCGGTTCTCACCCTCCTGATGAGAGGGGTGTGTCAAGGCAGCTACCCAGTGGTTCCCAGTGTGAGTCAGAGTATCACCTACACTCCCTTCCAAGAAGCAACACTGCTGGGGAGAAGTTTACGATGCCAGGGAAGCCAGAGAGGCAGCCAGACTGCTGAGTCTCCAAGGGCTGAGGTTTTGCTCCAGCCCCACGACTCTGGGTTGAGGCCACATTGGCAAGAGATGTTCTACACAGGACCACCTTCCTTCTGAGCTGGCTCTGGGGCTTTGCCTGCCAGCAGGACAACGCCAGCTCGAGAACTGATTCTGCCAACCTGCCATCAGAAGTGATGAAAAGCAGCCAGGTCTGGGCAAGCCACCAGAACTGGGGAGGAAAAGCCCCCAAACAGGTGGAGGATTCCATATGGCACCACACAGAGTCTGGCCAGGACCCAGCCTCCTCCAGACCAGGCACAAACACCTCTGGGAAGAGAGAGGTTGGATTAACCCCTTGAATGCTCAGGCCTGGTGTGAGGTGGGAAGAGTTAATTTCAGGGGATGGGAACGTTCATTTTACAGAGCCCTCCAGGACAAAGCTCTGCTTTCAAACCTTTAGATCACACTGATGTTTGTCACACATCTAAGAAACCTGGACGGCCTGACCCACGTGGAGCAGCTAAGGTGTCCCACAGAGGGTCCCAGCACAGCCCCCCCAGCAGCAGCTCAGCACTGGCTGGTTGTATCTGGGACTGGAGGACTGGCAGTGACCTTGGGCTGGGTCAGAGCTGGTCTGTCAGCTCTGATGTCTGGCCTGAGGCGCCGGGCAGCAGCCAGTGGTGCAGAAGGAAGAAGCCTCCGGCCATTTCTTGGCAACGTGCAGAGGAGAAAAACATTGCAAGGGCATGGAGAGCTCAGAGGGAAGTCAGAGAGACTCGTGGAGGTCCTCCTCCCCACTCCCTGTTCCAGGGTGGCTTTTCAGACCCTGCCTGGCATCCTGGGGTGTTGCCTGTGCCACTCACCCCTGGCACCAAGCATGGGGTACAGGCCAGATCTCCCCCGCCCTGATGAATTCTGGACTCCTTCAGGCTGGGAATTCAGGCTTGGCAAACCCCACCTGGAGAAAGCATCCAGGGTGGCCACGTGCCGGGGCCCTCAAACCTTGTGTGACCTTGGCTGCAGCACAGCCACATGCCACTGGCCCCGGGCAGCATTGAGAAACAAACAACAGAAGGGGCTGAAAAAAAATGCAACTGAATCATCAGTGTGAGGTTGTAAGCAGCCAAACAGCCGACCCTGTTCCTGCTACAGCTGGCTGCAAAAATCCCGACCCCTGTCTGCCCTGAGACCTCAGGGCCAAAGCTGCCTTCCAGCATCCCACCCCAGCACACCCCGTGCCAGCCTCCCCACAGAGTGCTGCAAGGGAAGAGAAACTGCCCCAAGGCACCACCCTGGAACAGATCCCAAAGCACCCCTGGCACCCCAACCCTTCACAGGCATTGGCTGTACCCCTCTGGCACCCAAACCCCTCACAGGCATTGGCTCTACCCCTCCCCTGCCCCCTTCCTGGCAGCCTGGGGGCTCAGACTCCCCGTGGCCATCCCCAGAACCCCTCTGCCAGCCGTGCCAGGCTGGGAGGGAGGGGAGCAGCATCCCCAGGCTGCAGAGAGCTGCTCAGCCAGGCAGGCAGGCAGGCAAGCAGGAGGAAGGCGACGCCCACCCTGGTACCTTTGTGAGGAGGGCTGGGGCTTCTCGCAGCGCCTCAGATCCAGTCGGCCATGTCTCCCCGCCGCCGCCGCCGCCGCTCTGGCAAGGCTGATGTATGAACATCTATTTTAAGGCATGACATGGCCAGAGGCAGGTTTGTTTAGATCATGCCGTGCATGGATGGCTAGGGGAGGAAGGAGGGAGAGGGACACGCTCTGCTGGCGGGAGGCAGCCGCACAAGTGCCCATTGCCACGCAGATAGGAACGGCGACCGCTCCCCACAGCTCCTCTCCCTCCTCCTCCTCCTGCAAAGCAAGAGCCACGGCTGTGAGAAGGAAAAGCTGAGGCAGTGGAGCTGCTGAGATGATTCCCCCGTCACAGAGCCGTAGCCATCTCCAGAGGATGCTCCTCGGTGTGGGTTGTTTTCCACTTGACCTTGACCTCCCCCCGCACAGCCACGGCTCGCTGGCGTTGATCCATTCCTAAGAAAAGAAGGCACGGGGGATGTAAGTGGTGAGGTGACAAGTTATTTACAAATTCCTGTCTAAGTCAGGGAATACTCTTTTTTTAATGTGGGGTGAAAGAAAGAATGAGAGAAAGAGAGAAAGAAAAGAAAGAAAGGAAAGGAAGGAAAGAAAGAAAGGAAAGAAATGAAAGAAATGAAAGAAAAAAAAAAAGAAAGAAAAAAGAAAGGTAAAGAAAGAAAGGAAAGAAATGAAAGAAAAAAGAAACGAAAGAAAGAAAGAGAGAGAGAGAAAGATGAAATTCTAAAGATTGAAGCTTTTTGTTTTGACATTGTGTAAATTACACCATTCGTTTCAGCAGTGCTGCAATATTCCAGTGAAATATTTTCCAGGCAGAATATCCTCCTTTTCCCTTTGAAGTGCTGTTTTTTTTCCAATGTAAAAGTTTGACTCAAAGCAGAAAGTAGGAGTGTGCCGGGAAAAACAACCTGAGGAAGATCTGAAACACGCTGTTCTGACACAGCCCCAGAGTTATGGTATTCCCTCCTCCACTCCAATTACAACCCAGGGAAAATTCCTGATTTGTTTGCAGCTGAACTGGAGGTTCTCCAGATCACAAGCACAGAAGTTTTGGGGTGAACTCAGCAGCAGCAGCATCCTGCCCCCCGGGCACGGCTGCACATACGTGCAGTGAGGTGTGACTGGCCTTGTGCAGCACCCACCCCAGGCAGCACAGGAGCAGAGCCTCAGAGCTGCAGATCCAGGGAGTGCCCATGGGCAATCCTGCCAGCTACCTCCCCCCGAGCCCCAGGGAACTCCAGCTCCATCATCCCAAACAGCTCTGCTGTGCCAACACCTCCAGGGTGACTGTGCCCAGGCCTGAGTGGCTCTGTGTCCAACAGCCACACCAGGGCAGCAGATGTGACAGGTCAGGTCACCACGTTGTCACCAGCTCCAGCCACAGAGAGCCCCCAGCTACCTGCTACAGTCCCAGGGGATGGCCCCAAGCAGCCTCCTCCTCTCCTGGCATGGCCTCCAAAAGCTCCTGCCCTCAAGAAAAGGTGCCTGTGCTCCCAGGTAACAGGCAGCAAGGAACAGTGTCTGGTTCCACCCTTTGGCCTCTGCAACACCCAGAGTCCTGATTTATCCCCTTCCTCCATGGTTTGCTCTGGGGACAGCAAGGGACAGACCCCAGGAGGTGCTGGCTGAGGGCTGGCTGTGCTGTCCTCACTGAGCTAACAGGATTTCAGTGCTGTGTGATGCTGCCAGCTTGGGAAGAGCCTCTCCTGTACCCTGACAAGGAGATGGATTCCACTCACCTGCAGAAGGGTTGAGCTTTGCACTTCCACGGCAGCACTCCTCCAAAAAACAGGGCTCGAGTCACCTGAAAGGAAATTTGCACTCTCACAGCTCTGCAAGACACCTTCGAGGTGGACAAGCAGAGGCCCTCTCCCCCCCACACCAAGGAACTGCATTCCCAGTAGCCCATAAGATGTGCTTTGAAACAAACAACCCCCAGCACAACAGGTTAAATCTGAATTTTAAAAAACCCTACATGGAATGGAATAAAATGAGGTGGGTAAGTGTTTTGGCAGAGCATCGCCTGCAGGGAACTTACTGGTCATTTAAACAGAGGATTAGTAGTTGTTATGTTTTTATTCCAATAATAATACTGGAATTGCTTTGTAAGGCAGCCAGAAGTCCCCAACAAAGCCAGTGACTGCTTCTTAGATAATGAAAATCTCGGATGCTTTGAAATGCCTGGGCAGCTGCATCAAGGAAAAGTGTCAGCAATCCATCCTTCCAGGGAAGGTTTTTAGACACAAAGCAGCCCTCTTTGCCTCCCCTCCCCTCCTCGTTTTCCATAAACATTGGCAGGGGTGCAGAGACAGAGCTGCTCCCTGGCAGGATTTCTCAGCTCACTACGTTGCTTCTGAAGCTCCTTGCAGACAAGAGGCCACTGAGAGCACTGGAGCTGGTCTGCAGGCTCAGCAGGGACACCAGCACCGACCAGGCTTTGTTCTGACTTTCCCAGGCATCTGGCTCAGTTTCCCCACCTCCTCCTAATCACCCTGGGGTCAGACTCCTGTCTCTCCTCTGTTTTGCCTTCAAGGGCCCTGAGAACCAAACCCCCTCAGAAAACTAATCACCAAGAGAGGGAGAGAACTTAAAACACAACCCCCCAAACTCACTCTCCTCCTGGCAGCGAGTGTCTCCGAGCTGCTCCACCTGGGAAGCATCCAGCTGCAGGGCAGGACACAGAAGTGCCCCCAGCCTCACCTCCCTGGGAGCTTTTTCACTCCATGATGCCCACTGAGAAGCCTCCCCTAGTCCTTAGCAGAAAGGTCCATGGGAGCAGAGCTACAGGGATACAGAAGCTGGCTTCTCCTGTATCCTCTCCACCTGGCTGCCCCCGTCAAGGGCAGAGGGCTGCAGGGCTGGATGCACTGGTAGATTTTCTCTCCCCAGCCTGGCAGACATGCCAGCTGCAGGGGTGCTGCTGGTACCCCAGGGGTGGATGCTGGCACAGGCAGCTCCAAGAGCCCCAGATCTCAGCTAGTCAGAAGCTGCTGTGCACAGCAGGCCCGTGGCAGTGGGGAGGGAGCAGCTCTTTGCAGCTCAATTAGGGATGAAAGCGGCTCCCTGTGGAATAAACGGGGCACCTGCTGCTCCCAGCTCCCCCCCTTCTCCTGGGCTGGGCTTGCAGCAGGGAGGAATCGGGTCTGGGGTCTGCAAACCCCGCAGGCAAGCAAAGATTGGAGGGCTGCTTGGGAAAGTTCACGGCTCCGGCCACTGGAGGCTGCTCTGGTTATACATAAATCACAGCCCAAGCGTCGGCAGGCAGGGCAAACTCATCCCAAGGAAAGGCAGGGCAGGGCTTGGAGAGTTTCAGAGCTGCTATCTCTTGGCTCTCTACTCGCCCTGCATGCAAATGTACCACGGGCTCCCCAGCCCTGCTGTAAAGATCAGAGATCAATCACTTCACACACTAAATGCTGCACGTCCAGAAGCCACCTGGAAGGCTCGGGAGGCAGACTTCATTATCCTCAATCATAAACAGAAAGGATGGAAGTATTTCACCCAGGGTGTGCTATCAACAGGCAGGGGGGGGTGGCAGATGGAGGGAGTGCAGAGGGCACAGGTAGCTGCAGCATAGGAAGGTAAAATGCAGCCTCATCTAAGTTCACAGCCAGGCTAAGAAGGTGGCATCAGAAAGGGCAGAGCAACATCACAGCCACCTATGGAAAGGGGTTTGAACAACTGTGATCTACCTGGCACTGGAACAGCCCAGGAGGGATTGTGCATTCAGCTTGGGGGGCCAGAAGCACCAGCTGCAGGAGGTAAAGCCACCACGGGATCTTCTCCACCTGCACCATGGACCAGGCACTGTAGAGATGCTTCAGAATGCACCATGGAACGTGCATCTGGAAAGGGTTAATGTCAGGTGGCCAGGCAATCCTGGGCAGGATCAATTCTCCATAACAAAATAATGAAGTAATAAAGAGTGATTGTCACTCTCTACTTGCCTACATTTAGATCAGGGATAAAGATTTCTTTTGCTGCTCCTTACATGCTCTGGAAGTCTGGAAAGCAATTGCAAGGCTTCCAGGGAGCACCTTGCCAGGGGCTGTCCTGAGTCCAGCCCACTCTGCCCAGCCTCCTCACCCTCAGCACCTCTAGGACAGAAGCTGTGTGCTCTTGAATCCTCTCCCAGCCCCCAAATACTGCTCTGCTTCAGTGTGAGAAGTGAGATCGAAGGCAATAAAGCCTTGGAAGAGAAGATGTGCAAGCACCACAACCCCTCTGTGCCCATTCCAGCAGCAGCAGACAGAAAGGTAAAGCCTCGTCACTGGCCCCGATCGATTCTCTCACAGAGGGGGCCACTGGAGCTCTGGCAATGCTGAGATATTTTCCATTATGAGACAGAAATTACAAAAAGGAGAAGGAAATAACAGGTATCAGAGCCATTGTCCAGCAGCTGTAAAACCTGCAGAGCCCCAGTTTGTGAGGAAGCAGCTCTTGTCCAGAGGGAGAGCAGAGGCAGCTGCTTGCTCTGCTGCAAACTTGCAGCGGTTATGATTACTTAGCAGGGAGACTCTGAATGGCTCCTGGTTGTGTTTTGCCTGTCATCTGCTGTCTTGTTTATGTCAGAAGCAGCCTGGGATAGATTTGAGTTGCTAAGGCACAAGGGGGGTGGGGGGTGGGGGGTGGGAAATCAAATAAAAAAAAAGGGCTGCAAGAACAATAAGTTGCTGGCAAGATCCACTGTGAAATCCTGATGCTTTCTGTCTAAGTGTTCACTTCAGCTTGTCACTTCTTGTTAGCAGAGCAGGCTGGGGCACAGTCCAAACACTCCTGAAGCTGGTGAGAGGTTTGCTGTTGAGTTGATAGTCACTGGGTTTCAATGCTCAGGGAAGATGTCAAATGCAAGAGACCTCCCCACACAGGGAGCACAGCAGGGACACAGCTCCCCACACAGGGAGCACAGGACCCTGAGCTGCTTCCCCACAAGGCTGAGCTGAGGGTCACACCTACCCTGCAGAGCAAAGCAATCTTCAAGTCAGAGCCACCTGACAGTGCAAACGGGCACCCCAGAGGGTTGGGAGCAGGCTGCAGGTCCATTTGGGTGGCTGTGCTCTGACCAACCATCACACCAGCACCGAGGGGCTCAAAGCCACACACTCCCAGTGCTGATCTGCCTACGTGACACCTCAGACTCTAGAAGCTCCAATTTTACTCTTGCAAATACCAAATCCTTAGGGAAATCTGCTTTGGAGAAAAAAAAAAAAAAAAAAAAAAGATAATAACTGCATCAGGATAGAAATTGGGGCCAGGTCCCTGGTAAATTCACACTGACTTCAGGGAGACTGGGACCTGTCTGTGATTATTCCTCTTCTTGAGTGTTCCTGGAGCAAGAACTAATTGTCATGAGCATGGACAGGCAGCAGCATCTTCCTGAGGCCCGTGGCTGGTAACACAACGTGTTTCTGTGCACTGTGCCCCTGGTGCAGAGCACACCAGCAGCCCAGCTATCACCTCTAAAGCATCAAGAACAGCTTAGGAGCTCAAATATATAAAGTCATTGAGAGTTGGGTGCCTAATTCCTTTCAATCTTCTTTCTAATTCCCAGCCTTAAGGCTTTGAGGAAGTGGCTGGTTTGATTTGATGGAGGGAAAAAAAAAGCTGCTCCATTAGCAGGTCTGATGTTTGAGAGGCTTCTTTCAGGCTGTGATGAATCCCAGCACCCTCCATCA
This sequence comes from Corythornis vintsioides, assembly GCA_025447755.1. NCBI lineage: Eukaryota > Metazoa > Chordata > Aves > Coraciiformes > Alcedinidae > Corythornis > Corythornis vintsioides. Next base: position 68,043 of record JAOEGS010008430.1, on the reverse strand, counting down.
GGCCACACTTGCTGCTAGATCCTATTTTCCCTTCAGTGACATTATGTCTTAAACAGGCTTTCACTGTAATAACATTTGCAGTAATGAAATCACCCGGCTGCACGGTCTCCTTTTAACAGCAAAAATATCTGAGCTGGCTACAAAGGGAGATTTAAATGTCACAGAGAATGTGCTGTATGTGTCCATCAGAAGATAAGGTTTCTCTTTGTTGATGAATGGAGACACCAGGGTGACTGCTGGGCCTTCAGAGCACAAAGGCTCCCCAGGGCTCCTGGAGCAGGGAATGAGGAGGCTGTGGGGGGAGCAGGAAGGCAACAGGGGAGAGGCAGCTAATACAGAAAGCTTTGAAACCCCCCTGTCTGGCTACAGGGCTCCCAAAGATGGAACAATGGCAAGGCACTGCATCTGCAAGTGAAATGAATCCAGATCAGCTCCTGTCGTTCCAGGTGAGGGTTTGCTGTCTAACAGCACCTGGCTGCACAGGCAAGTGAGCAGGGGAAGGATCTCCCAGCTGGGCACGAGCAGCCCCAGCAGTGATGCTCTAGAAAACCTCCTGGAGGCCTCAGCAAGTCAAACTGAGGGATATACCCCAAGAGCTGGGAGAGGGGCATGGCTCAGGTTGGCATCCAGCTCCCCAGTGGCTCCAGGAGCTGTGCCTCCAGTGCCTGAGCAAGGCTGCTGTGACCACCCCCTGCCTCGGCTGTGCACTGGAACAAGCAGGACATCCCTGAGCAAAACATCTCCACAGCAGTGGGAAACCAGCCCCTCTGAGCCCAGAATCCACACCTGAACTTCACACCTCCAGCTCATTTTGAAACCATAAAACATCAGTGAGAGGCGGGGGGAAAGCTACACTGGACCAACCCACAATGAACAGTTCCAGTTGGCAAACTGCACCAGTGTTTGCCATCAGCAAATGGCTCCTTTGCTCAGGACGAAGGGCTCTCCCCAGCAGACAGATTCTGATTCCCACTGCACTGGATTCCAGGGCCCTGATTTGCTTCAGCTGATTAGACCCCAAACTGATCCTTCTAATTCAATTGCCAGGAACAGCCCCTTCCTTTTGAAATTCTGGCTGCCTCATTGCCCAGTACAGGAATCCTTTCTGGCTTACCCCCAGGAAAGCTCTCATTGATTGATTGACTTATTCCAATAAAAAAGCTAAAAATTCCCAGTCCTTTCAAAGCCAATTGTAAAACTCTCAACATCTTCAAGACAGGATTTTACCACCTGTGCCTCAGGGTTGATGGGGATTGTTTTATTATTTATTTTCATTTCTTTTTTTTTACTGAGCAGCAGCTCTGTCAATGACTAGGGTTACACTGGAAGCCATTCCCATTTCACTGCTGGCTCTTGATGGTAACATGACTTGTACCTCCAGCCTGGCTCTCCATCTGCTGCCAGCAGACAGGAACATTACAGTCAATGTGAGAAGCTCTCATGTTCCAAGGAGAGGGTAGTAATAATGAAAGAAAGGAAACATATTAGAGCTGATGATTTAGCCTGAGAAAGGGCAGATCCCATCATCTGCTACACCCCATAGCATGGCTGTGAAAAGAAAAACCTCTCCTTGGCAGGTCAGTGCAATGGGAAGAGGGACAGTTTTCCACCTCTGTTTCTGCAGAAGTAAAAGGTCACAAAGGACAAAAGATTGGGAGGTGGTAAAAAAATAAATCTCCTCCCTCCCCAAAGACCTGACGATCTGAGCTGCTTTGCCTAATAGAAACAGGCAGCTAAGAACATTTTGGCTTTAATAATTCTAATTATTCCACACTATTGTGAAATAAATTAGAAATCCAAATGAAATCACTGTCCCATGGCACTGGGAAACATACAGTCGCAGAATGCAGGTATCTAAATCCATCCTGAGCTCTCTCTTGCATAGACAAGACAGCAAATAATAGAAAATATGATTAGAAACAGGAGAGAAAATTAAAGCACACACTTCTGCACAGTGAGGGCCACAACGTCACGCAGGGAGCTGAAGCAGAACTAGCCTGAGCCTCCTGCACCCCTCCCATGAAACAGCTTCCCCTCTCCTCACAGCAGCCCACGAGGATGCTTCTCCTCCCCTGAGGGATATGCAGCTGTGGTTCCTCGAGCTGGAAGGTTCAGCAGCTCTTGGTCCCTCAGGAACAGCAGCTCCTTGAGAGCTGGGAAGTGCCAAGGGACTGGACACTTAACAGGCTGTGAAATCCACCCAGATTTGCTGCAGTCCCAGGGGTGTCTGTGGGGCTTCCCTGGAGACAGCCCCACGGGAAGGCTCTGGCTGCCAGCAGGGAAAAAAACTGCCTTTTATTGACAGAAAGGGAGCAGAAATTCCCCAGCCTTTATCCCATGGCCCAGCTTTAACCCTGGGCACAGCATTCAAAGAGCCAAAAGTGTTCCAAAGTTCTCATGAAGCAGGTGAGGGAGCCAATTCACACAGCCCTGTGTGAGAGCTAAGCACCAAAAATAGACTTTCTCATCGAAGCAGCTATTTATCAGTATCCTCATCCATCATGCTGAAGGATGAAAGGCCAAATAAATGACCCTGCTACCAGCTGCTATTATTCCAGCAGTGCTCAGAGGGAGGCAAATACCCTGGAAGAACCTGGCTGAGCCTGGGAGGCCAGAGCCTGCCCTGCAGAACACCCTGGGACTAACTGGCAACCACAGCAGGTAGGATGAGCATGGCCTGGGGAGAGGACTCACTGCTGTGCAGTGGCTCTGGGCCAGCACAGGCTGCATAGAGGTAGAAAGTGGAATGAAGCTCCTTCTCCAACTCCCCAGGGTGTTTCTCACCAACCCCAGTGCTAACCTGGCCTCAGGGGGCTGTTCTCTCCCCTCAGAGACATGGGAGAGCTGCTGCTCCAGCAGAAGCCCCTCCTCTCTATTTTCATCAGTGGAATAACCCGTGGGATTAGTGACATCTGTCAGTGACATGGTCATCCCTGATGCCAAGGGGTATTTTTACCTCTGCCATCCAGCCCTCCTTTCCCAGTCAGTCCTGGAGCTGTGGCAGAAAGCCAGAGAACAGCCATCCCTGCAGGACCTGCTTTTATCTTCTCCACACACCTGGCAGAGATTCATGGCAATGTTCCTCCAGCTGCTGGTGCTTCAGCAGAGGAGGATGAGCCACCTGCAGCAGGTGTTCAAAGGAATGCCCACGGGAAGGAAGGGGAACAGCAAGTGCTGCCACCCCCATCAATTCAAACACAGAGTGTGACACTGAGACACCAAAAGAAAAATCCACAAGGACCATTTCCAGGGGCCCAAGTTTTACCAGAGGACTCACAAAGGGAAACTC
>JAOEGS010008430.1:29672-54682 GCA_025447755.1 Corythornis vintsioides | reverse complement strand
TCCTGTGGGGGCTGCCCTGGGTGCCCCTGCTCTGCCAGGGGGTTGCACTCTGAGCTCCAGAGCTCCCTCCCAACTCCAAACATTCACTGATTCTTTCTGATCTTGCAGCCTCAGCCCATGGGAGCACTACTGGTTCTGGAGATGAGGCCAAGGTCAGACACTCAGAGGTGCAAAGGAGCAGCCCCTTTCCAGCATGGACTGACAAACCTCCAGAGGAGCTGAACACCTGCACAGCTTCTGATGGACTCCAGGGCACAAGTGGCACTGGGATGGCTGGTGCTCTGGCCACAAGACAGAGGCCAAGAGTGTTGAGAGTTGCTGCCCCAAGGCTCAGCTGCAGCCTGCAGTGCAGGTTCCTCAGTGTCATCTTCCCCTGCCTGGGCCATTTGCTTGCAGCAGATTTCACAGGTCCTCTGCAGCAGCTAATGGGAGGTATTTATTTCCATTCCTTTGGTGCTTCAATTTTAAGTATAGCAATAATTCAATGTAGCTCATTTTGGGGGAATGAAAGATTACCCTTATTTTCAGCTCATTTTTTTGTGTTTTATTTCTCTCTCCCCTTTTTTTATTGAGCTCTGAACATTAATAATCAGCCCTCATTAATTCAGTTAATTCTTCAAATCCTCATATTCTTCATGCCCAGCACTATAAAGCCAAAGAGGAGGCTAATGAAAGCTGAAGAGATGGTTAGTTATTAAAACCCCATTTTTTTTTATTGGGTAACCCTGGGGGTGCTCATCTTCTCATCTCACATCTGCTGGGTGTCAGGCCCCACACAGGAGCTCTCAGCTCTGTAGATTTGCAAGAGGCAGGGGAACCTCTCCCAAGTCTCTGGGAAGCTGCTAGTTTCCAGGTGCTGAGGTCGGGTGTATGGCAGTGTCAGAGCATCTTCCCCCCAGGGGCTGCTGAGCTCTCTGGGGAGCAGGAGGGGGGAAAAGAGCTTTACAGTCCAGAAGACTCTTGTGCACTGCTGCCCATCCTCCCTGCAGTCAGCACAGGCTGTGCTGGGAGGGAACCCACCCCTCAGCCCTGGCTGGCAGGGGGGCTGAGACTGATGCCTTGGCTCTGGCACAGGAGCCACCTGGGTTCCTGCTCCTGACATCAGAGATCATGGAAAATGCAGAACACTGACCACTGGAGTACATTGCAAGGGAGGAGTGGCCAACAGACCTGTCCCAGTACAAGGCTGTGACAGAAGCTGAGTTTACTGCCAGCTTAAGCTGTGAAAGGTGGTTGCCAGGTTTGGCAACAACTCGTTCCTGTCTTGGGAAGGCCCTTTGGTCACCTGTCCCAATGACTTATCTGTCCCATAGTCTTTACTCTGGTGAGTCCAAGAGTCCCCTGCTGAATTCAGACAGTCCTAGGAGTGAGAAAGGGGGAGGAAACCCAGCAAAGAGCAGAGATTCCCTTTGGAGGGGAGAGGGCAGAGCTGGCTTAGGAGAGAGGGAGAAAAAAGGGATCTGAACAGCTGTGTGCAGGGGGATCTGGGTGGGGTGGGCAGGGGATCTGGGTGGGGGATCTGGGTGGGCTGTGCAGGGTTTGCTGCCCGGGGTGATCTCCCACTGGGTATCCTGGCTGACACAAGGCACCATGGCAACCACAGCAGTTTCATTCCCTTGCCTTGAGGATGATGCTCCTTCAGTTCCCAAGTCCCTTCTCTGCTGAAGGGGTGACAGTCCCTTTACCAAAGGCACAAACACCCTTTTGCCAGCACCTTCCTCCCCCTAAGACAGCTGAGACCAGACCTAGGAAAGGAGCCTCTGAGGGGTGTGATCCAGCAGCTTTCAGTGCCACTTCCCTGGGACAAAGGCTTGGTGGGTATGGGGTGGCTGTGACATTCAGCCCTGGTCCTTCCAGCACATCTCTGATGCCTCCCATGTCAGATCTCACCTCCTGGAGTGAGTCTCAAGGGGATTTCTATTGTGTATGCTGGCCAGGTTCCTCTGGGATTCACTTTTAAATCTCCTTTTCAAACAGATAATTAAAACATAATGGTGTTTACATTACAGATGGAGCTGAGAGAAAAATAATAATAGCAATAATAATCATAATAAACATTACTTTGCTACTCAGGGGAATTTGTCAAATGGCTCTTGGAGAGGCTTGGGACACTTAAATATGTTGAAAGAAAAAGATTTACACTGAGCAAACTTACTCCACTGTTCACACGAGACTGGTGAGGTGAGGAGCTGTTCAGACTCCTGCAGCTGGAGCAGCCAGCCCTGGGTCTGCAGCAGGAGAAAATCACAGAAAAGAAAAAGAGAAGGACATTAAAATCCCCTAACTTTTAGTGCAGTGGGTATGGAGATGGAACTGCAGCTCTGCAGAATCCAGAAGCTATTCTACACTAATGGCTGGGCTTTGCCAGTCCATTCAAACCAGCTCATTTCGTGCAAGATAAATCACAGGACCCTGCCACCCTCACTCCCTGAAGACAGCTTTTGATTTCACAGTGCCTGGAGAAGGGGACACTTGGGTTTTCTGGCAGGTACCCTGGGGCACAGCGAGCTGCTCTGGAGGCAGCTGGGATGAGAAGTAGCCAAGGCAAAAGAAAAGGGCCCAAATCAAGCTCCTGGCACAGCCAGCTGCAACAAGCCCATGAGAAATACAAGAGACTTGCTGTATAAATATATTCTAAAAATTGGGTAGCTGCCTCAAGCCTTGTCTTGTGGGCTCAGATGAGAAGCTTCATTTGGTAGTAGAGTCTGGGAGAGAAGAGGTGGCTCGAGGATGGGTCTGATATGAATCCCACTGCACAAGAAATGAAGATGACCATAACCTAATAAATATGAGAACTCCAGCAGCTGGAACCCTGAGATTCCTTCTCCCCCTGTTTTCTCATGGTGTTAAAATTGGCTCCATCAATCTAAGCAGCCCCTGGAAGAGCTGGGAGCTCGAGTCCCTGCTTTCCCTTCTCCAGAGAGGCCTGAGAGGCAAGAGCAACAACCAGTGGGCTCTGCCTCTGGGCACACTGTGTTTGCCTCCTGCCAACACCACCCCTGGCACTCCTCTGCTGTGCTGCTGTCACCCATTTGGGCCACTTAATTACCTTCTCTTTTCTTTTGGAAATGGCTGACATATATAATTATTTCCATGATTAACACTCTTGTGCAGCTAATTGTAATTATACCTTATAATCACAGTTGTGATCATCAATTACTCATCTTTGCTTCATTCGAATGTTTTTCTTCAGCTGAGCTTCTGGAAGTTGCCCAGGCTGAACTGCACCAGCACAACCACCCAGCCCAACTTCCCAAACCTCCCTAGTTTTCTCCAGAGGGATTCATTTGAGGCCATAATAATGAATAAAGGCCAGATCATCAGTTCATGTAAATCACTGCAGCTTCCCTCCTGTCACCACAGCAATGGTGATTTAGAGCAGCTCAGATGGTGGATGTTTTACTAGGAAGCTGGTGTCACCTCAAGAAATAAATCTGCTCTAGAGACACTGGGGGAGAGTTTCCATGTATTGAGCAATGCATATTTTTTCTTTTATATCTCTATCCTCTTATATATTTTAGAGCAGCAAGGAAAAAAAAAACCTCAAACCATCCTGTATACTCACTAGGTTGTATTTTACCCAGCATTTTGAAAGGCATTTCATTCTACACCTTGAAAATACACAGGGGGCTGATTCTCCTCTTGCTCCTGCCAACTGCTGTGTGGTGCAGCTGCCAATTTGAATGGAGCAGCCCCTGGTTTACACCCTAGTGAGTGCAAACAGCATCAGGCAGCAGATGAACATGTCAGCATTAGAGAGGATACCAGAATAAATCCCATTCCAAGCCACATGCAGGAAGCTCAGTACTCAGAGCCACATACTATTCACTTTGCTTTTCTGCTCAGGGTTTGCAAGGCTCACCCCAAACCACAGAGGAGTGACAATGGGTTTATTAATTGCAGTGGGTGCCCAGGAGCTCAGATTTGAGCTTTCCTGGACCTGAACTCCAGCAGGAGCTGTGGAAACCCAAAGTGGCACCATGTGAAAGCCTGATGGAACCCTGGCAGGGCACCTGCCTTGCTCCACCCTTCTCTTTGGGTGAGTGCTTTCATGCTGTGCACTGGGCTGCAGGTTGGGCCTTCCCAGCCAGAGCACGTGCTGCCTGAAAAATCATTCCCAAAGCAGGGGATGAATAAATAAAGAGGTGAACTCCCAACCTGGAGATCACTGCTGCATTAATAAAGCAACTGTGAACGGATTGTCTCAGCTGCCTGAGCCAACCAGGGTTATTAAACCAGGCCCCTGATTTAATTAGAGTGCTTAAAACTCGTGCTAAAAACAAAACTGCAGCTCTCAGCTAGAACATCAGCTTTGTGCAGGAAGGGTCACTGCAAAGGGCAGCTCTTCCCACACTGTAGTTGGGATTATTGAATCAAATGCTGAGGTGGAACCGAGGGCTGCACTGAAAGGGGGAGGGAGGCAGAGCTGTCCCAGAGGCCAGCAGACAGTACAGGGTCTTTCTGCTGCCCAGCACCTCCCAGGAGACAGCCTGGAAGAGCAGCCTGGCCTGCACCAAAAGCCCTGCCCGTGCAGCAGACCTTCCAGCCTCCTGCCAACAGCATGGTGGGACCTGAACCTGGCCAAGGCCACAGAGCCTCCCTGCAAGGTGCCCAGGGTGGCAGGTTCACACACACTGTGCTCAGCAGAGCTCTGGGATGCTCTGAAGGGCACTGGAGCATCTCAGCAGTGCCAGTTCAATTAGATGCCCCCAGCCTGACTAGCAGAAAATGGACTGAGAGTAATGCCTTGTGACTAAGCATTACACACTATTTATTCTTTAACTCTTAGGCTGGATTTGAACTGTGACTACAGGAAAAACCCTCCCCTGCCCATGACAGTAGCTGGGAGCTGATAGGAAGCTTTCTTCCTTTTGAAGAAAATCAATTTTCAGACTTCAAAGGCTCCACACCTCAGTGGCTTTTTCCTGGCCCAAGACTCTGCTGCATGTTTCTCTTCCACTGACTATAACTATCAGCATGACTGGGAGTTACTATGGCCTCTGAAAACTGCCCTAAATCTCTCCTGGTGCCCCCTGTGCCAGCACTGGGACCCAGCTGTGCCCCCCAGAACATGCCATGTCTCAGATCAGGGCACAGACTCCCTTTAACAATGGCAAGAGTGAAGGCAAATGAAGCTTCACAGCAGAGAAATCAGATGAGTAGCTTCCAAATGGACCCATCAAAGTTAGGAGAACTATTTTAATTGATAGCTGCAGATTAACAGTAAGATAAATAGAGAAATTAGCAAGTGCTCGTTACATTCAGCTGAAGCTGGAAGGAAATTTTCAGCCTCAGCTAATTGTTCCATTTTGCAGTTTTAATTAAGTGCAGCCTCCTGAACTGAATGATTCCAGATAATGCCTGAGCCTGTGCATCCCAGATCACCCAAGGGTTCCTGCAGAGGTGCTAAGCTCCTTGGAACCAGCCTCTGCCCCAGGGGACTGCAGATTCTACTGGGTGGGATTCATCACAACACAGAGAACTAGAGGCACAGGATGGATCTGAAGGAGTGTCTCAGGATCAGCTGTGGGCAGCAGTGAGCCAGCTCCAGCCCAGAGGAGGTACCCAGTTCCAGAGCAGCACTGAGCCCAGGGGAGCGTGCCCAGGCTCTCAGGAGAGTGTGCCAGCCCAGTGCTGGCACTGCTGGGTGCCCACCCAGGTTTGGGGTTCACAGTTGCACCCTGTGCCAAACAGCCATCCCTGCAGCACAGCAAGCTCCTCACACTGCCTCCAACAGCTACACACAGAGGGGCCTGTTCATGGAGGCCGAGGGTTGCATTAGCTCCTGAAACAGCCCTTGGAAGGGGAAGCAGATTTAATTCAGCACCCTGATATGCTCAGCATGGGGGATTAAACAGCAGGAGACCTGACATGATGGTGCCAAGAACAGTAGTGGTGGCTGCTGGAGGTGGATGGGGGCTCTGGAAAGGAGGGGGGTGGTTTTCTGGGTTTGCTCTGCTCTCTCAAACATTGCTTGGTCTTGGGACCTAGTTTTTCCCAGTTTGCCCCTGACTTGCCATATGGCATCCTCAGCAGGTGCAGCCACAGCTCCCCACACCCCCTCCTCCAGCTGCAGAGGGATGAACATGGGAAATGCTCTGCCTTTTAAGATTAAAAAATCCTCTTCATTTTCTAACCTTTCAGCCACTGGAGCTAAGGGAAGACAGGGCAACTCCTCTGCTGCTTACAGAGTGGGAAGACACGGCTGCAAATGCTTCCACCTGCAGCAATCCGAGGGGAACATCAGGGCTGATGGATGGGACCCACTGCAACTCGCAGGCTGGGTGAGGCCACCAGCTGGCCCGGGGCTCTGCCACCCTCCCTGCCCTCACCACGGAAGGTTTCCAGGGAAGACCCAGCCCAGCGCCTGTATAAACTGCAATACGATAGCCAGAGCTCCCGACAGCAATGGAAAATGGAAACAAGGGGGGGTGCTCCCCTTACCTCTGCAGCCAGGCTCACTGCACAGCTCGGGTTTGCGAAGGGCTGATGATTAAACCGACACCGTCGGCTCCTCCTCAGCTCCCTCTGCAGGAATCTGTCTCAGGACCACCAGCAGAGGCGAGAGATGCTCTGAGGTTTGGAGGAAGGTGATGGAAAGAAGAGGATGGTGCTGCTCCACAGCAGCATTTCCCTGTAGCCACTCAACTGCCAAGGCTGATGGTCAGGCAGAGGACATAACTGCAGTTAAGAAAGAATGAAATACAAAGAACTTTGCCAGAAAAGCTCTAGGGAACGAGGGGGAGCGGGGAAGGAGCGTGAGATATAGTTATAGCTGACATAATGAAGAGAGAAATGCAGCTTGGAGCTGACAGGGAGGGAACAAATAGCAATAGCTCCCAGAGCAGAAGTGAATTGCAGATTTGGTTATTGCAGCTGTATTTGCCCATTTACCACCCCAGAAAGTACAAGCCTCTGCCTCTCCCTGGAAATGAAGATGGACAGGGATGTGTGCTGGCAGGCAGCGTGCACCGAGCCCGTTCCTGCACACTAATGCACTCCACTGAGCCCCAGCTTTGCCCTTAATTGGAGGAAAAGACACCAATTCACACACTGCTGTTGCTGCAGGTCACCCTGGCCAAGCCAGCAGCTGGTGCCCAGGGACTGGGCTGATGGGATATTCCACGTGCCACTCTTCATTGCCAGGACAGCAAGAGCTCTGCATTAACACGGGAACTGATGATGACACAAACAGAGCCATCAGCAGGAGCCCTTTGTGTATTTATTCACGGGGTCACTGAGCTTTTAAAGCACAGACATACCCCTAAAATAGCTGAAAAACTAGAGACCCCATGACAACACCACTGTATTTCCTCCCTGTTGGGCTGGGGCATTCAGCACATGAGCATGGGGTGTGCGGGTGAAGAACAGCAGTGGGACTTGGGACTGGGAAAGCAGTGTTCACACCTTGAGCAGTGCTCGTGCTCCTGAACTCCTCCCCAGGCTCCCTCCCTCCCAGGGATGCTGCTTTCATCACTGGAAAAATCAGAAGCATCTTCCAAAAATTCAGGTTGTATTAAGAGTCTTATCCTTAATCCCTCCACTTGAGTGTATTGATAAGGAAATACCAATTAAGATTCATATTCCCATGCTGGACCTGTAGTCAGAGACTAAGGAGATTAAGTGATCATTCTCATTTCACACCCAGGAATGTTAAATACTTAGGACTTTATCTCGTTCAAACAGCAATGGCCTGTGACCTCCAGGGTCCTTCTGGCCTCTTTGGAGCCACTGCTGCAGATGTCCCCTCACCTTCATCCCACAGAACCTGGGTGGTCTCTCTGCACCTTCACAAGCAAGGGCTTCCCAGAGCAGCAGTGGCAGCAGCACATGGCAGCAGCAGTGGCAGCACATGGCAGCAGCAGTGGCAGCAGTAGTGGCAGCAGCCTGGACCAGACCTGGACCAAAGAGCTTCCCCCAAGTCCTGCAGACAGAGCCGAGGGTGGGTGACAAAGTTAATGATCAGCTGCCAGCAGCAGGAACTCAAATGCTGGTGCCTGGCTGCATGAGAGGAGTGTCAGCTGCTGCTTGCTGGAGACAGGAGGGTTTCCATGCAGCTGAGTGGCCCAGGCACAGCTAAAAGCAGGCAGGAGCAGCAGGACATCCCCAGGAACCTTACAGACACTGGGCAGGGCTGGAGTTTGCCACCAGTGCCTGTGAAGTGCCAAGTGTGGCTCAGGGGCAGTTTTATTCCCAGCCATCCTTAGCAGCCTCGGAAGGCAGGGGCTGACCTGGGAAATCCTGCAAAGCCTGACCACTTTCCCTTGCAAAATGAAGGCAGAGCTGGTGGGGATTTGGAAATCCAGCTGGGCTGGGCAGAGGATGAGGAGCCTGTTGAGCAGCTCAGTGCATCTCTAGGAGGCACCTGGAAGCAGCATACAAAGATAACCAATGCAACACCACCTTGCTCCTGTTGCCACGACACCTCCCATCCCTCTTCCTTTTGCCCTGTGCCCAGCAGCCTGTGGGCCTGCAGAAGATCTGCAGAGACCCTCCTCCCCCCCGTGTGGATGCCCAGGACTGCTGCAGAGCTGGCCACGGGGCCACAAGCTGCCCGAGCTGCAGCTCCCAGCAGAGTGAGGCTCCCAGGCTCGCCCGGCTCTAATGTGAGCTGAAAAGTCATCAGCAGAAATAACAGCTCCAGGCTCTGCAGATGGGGGAAAACTGACTCCAGCTCTGCTTACTGCAGAGCACTGTTTTGACAGGAACAAAAAGCAGCAGGGAGGGTTTTGTGGCACCCGGAGAGGTGAAGCCCAAGCTTCCACTTGGTGGTAGCAGGGAACAAACCTTTTCCATCTCCTTCCAAACTAATTACCTTTTCATTCTCCCTCCATCCTTTCCCTGCCAAGGGAAAGAAATCAGGACAGGACACCTGGGCTTTCTAGATCTTGCAGTATTTATCACCTGAAGCCTTATTCCCAACAGGAACACTGAGTGTTTAGATGGAACCAGCCAGGGAGCTGGGACAGGCACTGGGAGCATCCTTCTGCAGACAGCCCTGAAGGGAACCAGCCTGTTCCAGCCCTGCAGAGCTGGATCACCTCCTGACTGCCAGATTATCTGGTTTTAGTTGGGCTTTTGTGACTGTGGACCCAGAAGAGCGAGGCAACAGCAGGAGAAAGATGGGAGAAAAGAAACGAGAAAAAGCAGGAAAAACAAACAAAGAAGATGAAAATAAGAACTCAGCAGAGGGGGATTAGGATTCAGGCCAGCACTGTCTGCAGCCTTCCAAAGCACTGGATATATGGCAGGAGAAGGCAGACAGCACATCTGAGCAAAGACTACAGGTGGCTGAATTAATTAGCTCCAAATCCCACTACCCCAAAACATCAGGTAGTGGGATTAAGGACTCAAAGCTAGTTTGCTGCTGAATCCCAAACCTCAGATATTATTTGGATTCAAATTGGAAGTGTTGCAGATGGGTTTAGGGAAGGAGAGCTGTCTTTTCCTATTTTCCCTTCAGCTCAAGCAGAAAGGCACCTTTTTCCTTCAGTAACATATTAAAATCACTGCTGCCCTCCCTACCCTGAGCTTGATTCCCACTGATCTCAACAAGCTTCCAGTTCCCTTCAAATATCCTGGTGCTACAAGATGGATTGGCAGAGATTCACTTCAAGGCAATGGGAGATTTGCCTCTTTCTGTCCTCTGTGCTCACAGCACACGTTAAAGGAATTTGGTGTCCTAACATGCTGAAGAAGTCCTGTTGTGGACTAAAAGCAACCCAGTGACAAGCAGCATCTCATTTTACCCCAAAACTCACCAGCTTCTCCTGATCTTGTGGCACAGCCCCCAGAAGCTCACCAGCAGGCACAGATGGCCAGACTCAGAGAGGTCAGCACAGCTGCTGGGCAGCAGGACCACCTTCATTCCCTGGTGCCACCATCTTCCCCCTGTGCTGGCTGATCCATCTGTGACCAGTCCTTCCTACCCCACGGGAACCATTCCTGTTTCCCCAGTGGCAGCACTGGCAGAACAGAGCACTCAAAGTGCTTATTCACATATTATCTCAGTAGAGGAATCTGTGGAGGTTGAGAAGCTCATGACTCTCAAAGACCATAACCTGCACCTCCTGCTACGTCAGGTATCATTTCATTTGCCAGGACCACCTTGCACAGGACTAATTATCTGCTGGCAGATGAGGTAGAGAAGCACAAGTGGCAGCGTGCTCAGTGCAGCTGGAGGGAGCCAGCCAAGCTGGAAGTTGAGCACAGGCTGTGTGCAGCATCCAGAAGAGGTGCACAGACAGACAGTGTTCATGGGGCTCTGCTGCTGCATTGGGGTTTATTACAGCCTTGGTGCAAACACAGTTATTGCCACACTGCTCACTTGGAAAAGGGTTTGATGGACAGAAAGCTTGGGCAGGAGAAGGAGAAGGCAGCTTTGGAACCCTGTAATCATGGCTCAGTAAAACACCATGTGTGACAATTAATTATTGATCACAGATCCCTCTCTTTGTCTTTCTCTTGCTTCCCAGGGCCCTGCAGAGCTGCCAAACACCACAGCAGAGGTCACTGGGTATTTGTTTCCACAGGGGGAGTCAGTTACCTGTCTCTGCCAGCCCCGGTACAGCCTGAGCACTTCTCCTCAGGTCTGGTTTTAGATGTAATCAGGCACACTTTGCACTCTGCAGGCAGCTCAGCAGGTCACAGTAGATGTTGCTGCTGTTCTGCTCACATGCACACAGAGCAAGCTGCCCGTGGCAACAGGCAGAGCTTGGCTGGAAGCAGAGCCCTGCACCACACTGATGCCATCTGCCTTCTCACCAGGTTGGTCTCCCAGATCCCTGAGCATCCATTCCTGGATCCTCTTGGCAGCAACCACAAGCAGCTAAATACAAGACAGTCCTGGATATACAGCTGGAGAGGCACAAAAATCCTGAGCAAGGCTGGGGCTGGGCTTTTTCCTTCCAAGAAATGGGCATACCCAAAAAAGCTAAGCACACATTCCTGTTTTCTAGAACCACTTTGCTTTAAAATACCAAAACAAAAACCACAAAATGGAATTTTCTTCTGCCTTCTTCAACAACCAACTAAGCAGTCTCCAGAGCCTGTGTCTCCATCCCCTCCCAGCCCTAGGAAGGTGACAGGTGAGCTCAGGCACAACTTAGTGCATCAGTGGGATAGTTTCTGAAGGGAGCTGAGGGTGGAGCTGCTCCAGCACGTCAGTGTGTGTTTGTAACGATGAGGGCAGCAGTTGCCTTCAGCAGGGAACCTGGAGCAGGAGCTGACCTGAAGTAACTGCAGAGGAGAGGAGAGGAGAGGAGGAAGGCAGGCTGTGGGGCTGGAGAGAAGCCAGCTCTCCTACTGCAACTTTCTGCAGCAGTGTAAATGTTTGGGAACTTCTACTCTCAGCTTGTATCACTGCTTGCTCAGACTGGCATCTGGGGCAGGAATGTGCTGCTATCACCTCCCCCTCCTGCAGGATAATGAATTGCCACTTTCCCTCCTCAAACCAAATGGCTCTTTCCTTGCAAAGCAGTTCAGTCGGGTGCCTCTGTTAACACTGCTGGAGCAGGGGCTCCAGATGGTGCCCTGACATGTCCTCTGACACCTTCTCTTGGCACAAGAGCAAATCCTCTTTGGGTTAGCAGGAGCTCTGTGGTGGTTTCTCTGGGTGAGATCAGGAAACTGGTGCTGTCACAATTTCTCTGACAACAGTTAAAAGTGAGAGGAGTTCCTCCTCGAAGGCAGCACTCATCTAAGGTCATGACTGAGGAGGTTGCCAGCGAGGTGTTGATCATCTCCACTGCAGGACTGGCATGCACAGGGTGACAAACCAGCACAGCAGAGGGACAGGGCACCACAGAGGCTCTGCTTGGAAAGCTGCATCAAGTTCTACTTGCCAGAGAAGTCCTGAGCACAGATAAGGCTGCAGATGCTGAGTACAGGCTGCAGTCTTGCCCACAGATCAATCACCTGGGCTTTAGGTTCCCTGTGAACACATTAGTGTGGCATGAAGCTCAAGGGTTCTCCTGCTGCAGGGAGCCAGCATCCTTGCTCTCTGCACCCCAGCAGTGTCCTACACAATCATTCCCACCACTCCCAGTTCCTGATTCCTGCTTTACCTACCTCTGTGCCTGGGCAGGTGCTGTTCCCAAGTCAACTGTGTGCTCTGCAAATCCCCAAGAGAAAAAGATGGAAACCAGTTGCCAATTGGAGCAGTTTCCAAAGGGAACTGGTTTGATTACCTCCATGAATTCCCTGTCGATATGGTGCTGGGCAGTGCCACCCAGAAGCACACCCTGTCTCTGGCTGTGTGTCCAGCTCCCATCTGTCTCTGTTCCCCTCATTAAGGGGACAGCAGGTGGCACAGCAGATGATGGATGGGCAGAGGATGAACTAGAATGGGGTCTACTCATCATCCACTCGTGCAACAGAGCAAGATGGATGGTCACAGAGAGCTGGCAATTGACCCCCAGGCTGAGCCATGGGCCCTGCAGGGGCCTCTCAGACTGGGGGGCACTGGAGAGGGCAGGGGCACACAGGACTCAGCTCAACTCCACCTCAGCCTTGGAGATCTTGGATGCACAAATACATTGCAGGCTGGGTCTTTACAGTGGGTTTCTCATGGATAGCCATGGTTTCCCTTAGGGGAAAAGAAATCCTCCGTGGCTTCTTCTGGAAAGGCTGGCAGAAGGGAACCTGGATGGCAGGCTGTGTCCTGGCACTCGGAGCTGGAGATGGGTTATGTACAGCTGCAGCCCTGAGCCTTGCAGGAAGGGGGGCAGCATGCAGGTGTCTCCAGCCCTGGGGCACAGGCAGGTTAACCCAAGGCCACGTGGGCAGAAAACAAGTGGGTCGAGAAGGTGGGCAAAGGTAAAGCTGGGTCTGAGCAGCTCCAGTCTTGCAGAGGTAAGGCAGCTTGGGCACTGCAGAGGCAAGAAAAGGAGCTTGGGTCTTGTGTGGGGCTTTGCTGACAGCAGCAGAAGCAAAGCAAAGAGCCAGAGGTAGTGATTAAAACAGAATAAATTGTGAGCAAAGAGCACACACCAACCCATTTTCTGTTGGTTATCAGTTATTCCTAAATTGCCACCACCTCTGCAGCTTCCTCCACTTGCTCCTCTGATCAAAGACCTCATTCCATGCCAACAAGCTGCTATTCTTCCCTCCAGAATACAGGGGAGCAAATCCAATCTGTGAAGCTTTTCTCATTCTCTCTCTCTCTCTGACTTCCACTCTTGGCTGTGTGAAGGGCTGCAGTGTACCTACCACAATGATAAAATGCATCCTGTTTACAGGGAAAAGAAAAACCTACCTCAGCACTTCTTCCATGGGAGGAAAATGGGGGAAGAAAAGGTCCATTTAAAAGCATTTTAGATTGTGACTTCTGCAAATTAGAAAACGCACACTTCTTCCCCAGATGGAATGGAGGCAATTACACTGTGAAAGCAGCTGCTATTTCTGTCCCCTCTGCCTCCCAGCCTGCCTAATGCTTTTCAGAGACACCAAGATACACTTGTTTGGAGTGAGGAAGATGGCCATCAGCATCCAGTCCAGGGGATCAGGGAATGAGGAAATTGCTTTGCTTCCTATTCATTTCCATACTACTTATGTTGCTTTAAAAGCCTTGGGAGACTGAATTTCTTTTTATCCACAAAAGCCAGCAAACTTTTCTCCACAGGGCTGCTCAGGCCCCCAGGCTGCTGGTTATTGACACACAGGAGCTCCTGGACCTGTGCCCACTCCTGCCAGCTACCATGGCACTGCAGCACCAGGCCCCTTGCTGCCAACACCAAGCTGCCCCCAGCCCTGAGCCAGCTTTGCCAGGGGGAGGTAATTATGCAGACACACCTCAGTTCTTGCTTAATTGCAGTGTGCAGGAAGACTGAAATAATTCACAATATAGCCCCTGTGATGCCTGTTCTGTCAGCATTGAGACAAGATGTGCAGGACAACAGCAAAAGTGCACAGAGATGGACAGCTAGACAAACACACACCTAGATCTGCTCTGCCCATCTCTTCACCTGGCACAGGCACCTCAGACAGGCCAAGCAAAGCAGCTGCACAGAGCCCTGGCAAGGGCAGAGCAGCAGGAGGGTCTCCTGGCTGGATGGGCAGCTTGGCCTCTGCCACGACAGAGCTGCTGTCCCGGCTGCCTCGGGGCTTCTAGGGGCTTGTTCTCCCTGCTGCCTTACCCTGCCCCGTGCAAAGCCACCCTGCCCAAGGCAGACCTTCCCACTGCACTCAGCTTCACACTCACCTTCCCTTTTGCAGAGTATTGCTTTCTGGTTTGCCCTCCTTCAGCTAACCCTTTATCACTGCATGCGACTGGAGGAGCTATCTGCCAGCAGCATATGTGTTTAATCAACTTTAATACTTCCCCAAGTAAGAGAAGTGTTCTGGACAGGGAATAATTACCATTTTAATTACATTAGAGAAGATAGTTAGACTGCCAGAGGGTAAAGAGATCTGCAGCTTAGTGCAGAGCTAGACTGGGGGCAGCAGGCAGGAGATGGACCTGCAGTGGCTCCAGGGCAGTGGAAACTGAGGGAGCACCTCTGGAAAAGGCTCCAGAAACAAGCAGCTCTGGCTCCAGCAGCAGCCAGGTGAAGATGCACCACAGATCCCATCCCACCCCCAGCAGATTCTGACCCACGGCCACCCAGAGCAGATTTGAAACTCGTGTAAATTCCTAAAGCTTTCTGTCTGAGCGACTTCTCACAACAAACACAACTTCTCTGGCCTGGTCCCTGCACTACCAAGCCAACAGCCTGCCACAGGCAGGGAGGCTGAGACACAGAGACAGCAAAGGGCTCAAGTGAGGCCACGGTGTGTCAGGCGTAGCTCCAAATACCACAGTCTGATTCAATTTATGGAATATTTTTAAAGTTCAAGCTGAAATTTCTTTCTGTTTGCCCCAGGGTATAGGCAAGGCACATCTATTTCTCCTCTGAATCTACAAGGGTTAGAAACATTACTTTTCATAAAGAAACAAGTGCATAATGCTGAGATTCACATGTAATCACATCTCTGCAACACATTCAGCCTTAAGAACAAACAGTAAATATTGAGAGACTTGTACTGACAGAAGCCCAAAAACTGGCAACATTACAAATCCCTTTGGAGACTCTGAATATCTCCTGCCTAGCCTTAAAAGCTGGCAATCCAAGAAGTATTTGCTCAGTAAATTTCACATTGGCTGCTCTTGGTGGTGGGAGATTGGTTGCTCTGACTCCTGCAGGTCTGTTTCCAAACGAGCAGCCTGAAGTGATTTACAAGAAGGATGAAAAGCAAGTGTGGGACAATCCCCCAGAAGGGGCTGCCTGGGGTGCTGGGAGAGCCCTGGTGTGGCTCAGCAGAGGATGGGAGCTGCATTCTGCAGGGGGCTTGGCACAACCTCTCCTCCCAGCTCCAGGCTTCTCCGTGGTGGGGCCTCTGTCCCAGCCCCAGCTCTGATGAGGGGAGTTACCTGAGTTTCCACAAGCTGGTGGCTACAGAATCTTCCCTGGAAGAGCCCCACCTGGTGAAGCAGAGAGCTCAGTCCTGCAGCTCCAGACTGGGCTGGGTCATTAATTACCTTTAACTGGCTGTTACTGCATCTAGCAGCTCATTTGCAAACAATGGGAGCCCTTCCCGGGGCCCTTCTCGTTTGTTTGCACTCACTCTGCCACCACTGCTGCACACAGAGAAGGAAAAGGATGCAGGAGCTATAAAAAGAAACCGTTTGTTCCAGGTTTGCTTTGGGATTATTCATTGTATTCGGTGACCACGTTTCTTTTCTGCCCGAAATTAGAGAGATTTAAAAGAAGCCGTGGCCAAGATGAGTTGTAGATAACCTCATCATATGGCAGATAACCTCAGCCATCTCAGCTCCTTTGGATTAGCATCATCACAAAAGCAAGGAGGCTGATGACCAAATCCTGCTGCCGGGGCCAATTTCATTAGAGCCATTGCTTTTGACACATGGAAACAGCACCTTAGATCTTAAGCAGATGATTGTGTTTAGCATTTCACACCAGCTTGAAATATACTTGTTTTGGTCCAGCAGCACCAATATTTCACAGCAGTATTCTCTGCAGGGCTAAGTAACAAATATGCATTGGACTATTATTCAAGCAAGGAAGGTTTTTTTCCCCTCCTTAGCTCGTGTTGCACATCAATGCTGGCCCAAGGCAGCCCCTGCACTCAGCTCTGCATGTACCTCGTGCCACTGCATTTGTTATAGCAGAGCCCACAGGCAGAGCAAGAAAACTCTCCTGTAAAGACAAAGGAAAATGAAAGACCTTGCCCCCAAATGCTTAGAGCAACCCAATTCACTCTTGTAAATGTTATCTTTCCCAAGCCAGGCACAAGCACCTGTTTGGAACCACCCAGGACAGGAGATTTATGAAGGTTAAACTCCCCCAGTATCTCTAGAGTTAGAGCTGATTGGAACCCACAGTGCCCAGAACGGTCTGAATCCCACCCAGACTGAGGCAGGTCTGGCTGTGTCACTGGGAACTGGTCTGGGAGTGCTGGGCTAACACCCCAGCCACAAACAGACCTCACTGGCACCTGCTCCACTCACTCCTTGTGACTGGCACCCCCTGTAATGACTCAGAATGAACTCACTCCTCCATACTTCTGCCAAAGAGACAAGGAATGACCCTGCTGGTTCTCAGAGCCTTTTCTTCCCACCTTACCCAACTGCCTGCACTGGGAATTTCCATGCAGAGCAGGGTCTGGCCCAGGCAGACACTGGTCACAGCACTCAGGGCTCCCTGTGCCTGAATTCCTGTTCCTCAGAGCTGCACACGGAGGAAGCACCAGGACTGGCAGCATCTCCGTGTCAAACATCTGCAAGGATCCAAATCTTCTAAGGGGTTCTCTTATCTCATTTGGTATCTTCTTGTCAGTAGGCTCAAGGAAGGACTAACAGCAACTACTAAGATGTACTGGGAAAAAACATCTAGTTGCAGTGAGCAAAGTGTCTTGGCTAATAAATGAGCTGCTCCGTGGGTCTCCCTGATGTGTCCTAGTTTTCCCATACAATACTGAGGCACTCTGGCAAGTTGATCCTAATTAACTAACAATGTGAATTTAGAATGACTCAGTTAAATCACATTTATCCTCATGGGGACACAAATTCATAACTGAAGCAACTAGAGTTCCATCTGGGGAGAAGGGGGCTTGCCCAGAGCCACCAAGTTCCCACGATTTGCAGTTAATGTCAGACAGGAGCTGCCTGTGCACACTCACCCATCACAACCACAGGGAACCAGCAGCTCTACTGGGCTGTGCTCTGCAGTTGCCCAGGGCAGGGCTTTGAGCTCAGTTCCTGCAATGCAGCTGGCAAGGAGAAACCTGGGAAGCTCAGTCCTTCCCAATCCCACATCAGCTGGATGTATCTCCTTCAGCTGTGACTGAGGCTGGCCACACCACCCCCTGTGGTCATGTCGTGTGCTTGGATGAGTTTTCTTCACCTGCCAACAAGCTCTTCGTGTCTTTGGTGCTTCACCAGTGGCACAGAAACCCCAGTGAACGTGTCACGAGCACATCTGAGTCTGCAAACCCTGGGTACACATTTTAAGCCTGAAAAATCCTGCTTTTAATTCCAGGAGACAACTAGAGTTGCTTCCTTAGCACACAGAGCAATCAATAGGAGTCATGCAGATAGGCTGTTAGAAAGGCTGTGCTCTTGTTAGGGTTTGATATTAATTTTACATTCCAAAATTGATTTAGATAATCATCTGAGCCTGTGCTTATCTGAACCTGCAAGCCCCTGATACTGAGGTAACACTGCTACAGGTATTAGCACACAAACAGCAGCAAAGGCATGGAAGCTCTGTGCTCAGACTGGTGCATCCCTGGGAGATTGACCTCATGGGGAACAGACTGGAGGTCAGTGTCTCAGCACCAAAGCCACAGTTCTTAAAGTCTTAAGAGGACTTCTAAAAAATCAGTCCATTTTATTCTAGGATTTTAGAGATGAAATAAA
The DNA here is from genome assembly GCA_025447755.1 of Corythornis vintsioides. Lineage (NCBI taxonomy): Eukaryota > Metazoa > Chordata > Aves > Coraciiformes > Alcedinidae > Corythornis > Corythornis vintsioides. The sequence goes on along the minus strand of JAOEGS010008430.1, from coordinate 36,765 downwards.
CAATCTTGGCTTCCCATTCCTGCTCCCCTCGGGAAGGCACTGGGACTACAGACACACACCAGCTGGGGATCAATGATCAGGAGTCCTTGCTTCTTTTTGCAGGAGCAGTGGATATGCTGCAGCATGAAAAAGCCTTTTCTATGGTTATCATCTACTTAGCTCATCACCAGCACGCTGCAGATAAACACTTCATTTCCAGCATTCTATCAGCAGAGGGTGGACTGCTTTCCTGGTCACAGCTTGAGTTGCTCATTCCCAGTCAAAAGCACCCTATGGATTCAGCAGAGGGCAGAGATCAGTTGTTTCATCCAAGTGAAGCATCCTTCTCCTTAATGGCCTTTGAGTTTGCCCCAGCCCTCCCACTTTGTCCCCTGGCTAGCAGATGAGCACAAACACTTTGGAATTAGCCCTTCAGATTTGCTTTTGGATGCACATAAAATAATGATTCCTGAAAACAATTTCCTCATGATTAAAGATCCGCTGCTGCTAAAAATATTTAAAGCAGGAATCATCCCAAATAATAGACTTGGCAACATGCACCAGAAGTGACAGAAATTGCTGGCACTGTGAAGAAAACAAACATCAAAAGACAAAATAGCAGCAGACACTGAAACACTGGAATTCTTTCTCTCCCCCCCCCTTTGCTCCTGCCATTTTGCCAGGGCTGTTTGTGCATCTTTGTAATTCCAGCTAATCACACAAACTCAATTCAAGATATTCTCCCTGGGATGGCACCTACACTTGTGTGCCCCTCATTCTGCTCCCCTTATGAACCACCCTCTTGGTTCCAAATGAAAAGCCCCATTCAGCAGCAAACTGTCAGGGGTGTTCTGTTTTGCAGCTCTTATTCCACTTCATTTGCTTGCTTTTTTTCCCCCTGCAGAAGTGTTGTGGCAGCATCCCACACTGCCTGGGAGAGAACTCTCCCCAGTGCTGCTTGTTAGCTCATGGGGTCCCCTCTTGCTGGCACCAGGCTGCCCTTCACTGATAATTCAGCCAATAATTGGTTCTAATGGATGTGATCTGAAGATGCTGCTAATGAAAGGCCTGAGCCAGAGAAATCCCCTGGATGTCTCCCCAGGGGCACATCCCCATCCCAAAGTTGGCAGCATCCCATTCCCCAGGGAGGCAGAGCTCCTGCCACCACTGGGCTGTCTCAACCCTGCTATGAATGGTTTTTCACAGGGACTTAACATCATCTGCACAGCACCAGAACCCAGATGGTGCTTCACATGTCCCTGGAAGAGGGGAGCACACCCTGCCACCCAGAGCTCTCCAAGGAGAGCAGGGCAGAGTCACCTCAGGGGGCTGGGCTCACACTGCTCTGCAGATGCAGCTTGTTGCAGGGACTGCAGGGGTCTGGAGGGTCTGGCAACACCAGGAGGAGAGCACTGTGGGGATCAGACAGGTTTTTATGGAATCACTGCAGCCTTCCAGTGTCAGAGCACAGCAGCAGCACAGCAGGAACCAGCACCAATCTGGGTTTGTCCTTTCCACCTTAGGGAGCTGATCTCCCTTTTGTGCCTGGGGGTGAGCAGATCCTCAGTATCTTTCACCATGACCTGAAGCCAGCAGGGGGAATGCAAAGCAGCAGGTAGACCAGGCCAAATCCCACTGATCCGAATCATTTGAGCATCATATACAAGCAAAATAAAAGCTACAGGTATTTCCAACAGCACATGCAAACACTGCTGCATCTTAAGAGCAGGGGTTGAGGAGCAGCTTAGCCAGGAGTGCCAAGGAGGGGCTCAGCTGCAGCACATCTGGCAGGAGCTGAGAAGCAGCAGTGAAATCAATGGCACCAAGGAGAGCACAGGAAGAAGGAATGACAGACCACAGGAAGGTGAAGAGTGACCTTGCTGGAAGCTGAGCAGACTGAGGGACCCTGCTGAAGGACAGTGCTCCCAGGAATCTCAAGCTGGAATGTAAAGGCACCAATGGGCAGGACTGGATGGGAACTGGGAACGCCAAGGGCTGGTTTGCAGGGTGATTTCTGCAGGTCCTGTGAGCATTAAGTCCAGAGGACTGAGGCTGGGGTCACACCCTCCCCTACAACAGCACAGGGTTTAGCCAGCTCTGACTTAAAGCTCTCTGGAGCCCAGAGGAGCTTTTTGACTGGCACCCAGTTTGGGCCAAGGCTGATGACCACCCTGGACAGACAGTGCAAGTTCTTCTCCTGTTCAAGTAAAGGTGCAAAGTGGAGACATGGAAACTACTCATCTGGTTCACCAAGCACTGTGAGATGCTCAACACTTCTCATTAGAGTGAGAACTGGGCAGCCAGGGCCTCTGGGTACCTGGTAGGGTCTTCCAAGGTCAGAGGATAACGACCCCTCAAGTTTAAAGAGCATCCCCACAGCAGCACAGCACCTCTGCCAAATCCTGCTGTCAGTCTGAGGGCTTGTTAGCAACACTCCTCCAGTTTAGCTCCTGTGATCAGAGACTTGCCAGCCTCAGACCCTGGCAAAGAGCAAGGGCTAACAAGCTTTGGATTCCACCTTCCACATAAAAGCAACCACATTTTTACTTCGTTTACTTGGTTGTTTGAAGCTTTGTTTCATTTCTTAAGCAGAAAAGTTGTTCTGGTCATGAATCTCACTCTCTAAATGCACTGACAGTAATAAATGCACCCAATTACTTGGACCAGGGAATTTTTAGCTGCCCTGGTATAGTGCAAACACTTCCCCCATGCACACACTCAGTTACACAAGGACCAGAGGCTCCAGCCAGCATCAGAAATACCTGTGCACACCCAGCAGGACAGCAGCACAGCAACAGGAGTGTGCAAACACCCCCAGCATGGCAGCTGGGAGGGGGGGTCCACACACCCCGTGCTAATGCCAACACCCAGGTGTCCACAGGAGTGCCCAGGAGCCCAGTGCACGTGCCCAGCACTGCCATCCCACACCTGTATGTGCTCATGGATTCACCCATCTGAGGCAGTCTCAGGCAGACGTGTGTTGTGTGAGTGAAAGGGTTAAACCTTCCTTTCAGTGGAGGGAAAAAACAAGAGAACAAAACAGACCCTGGCTTGCTGCTCACAAAGCCAATCTTCCTAATTGAAATGCTTCTGGTCAAAGGCATAACAGCAGCATCCATTTCTGCCAGATGCAAAAAAAAAATAATAAATAGGAATTAGCAATGGGAAAATCCACTGCAGCCTGATTCTGGATCCCAGGATAAAGTCAGAGGTGGGCCCTGCATTCTGTGCCTGGCATCTGACTCCAGCATGGGCTGTAGCCATGGACCTGCCCCTGCCTCTGCCCTGTGATAGGCTGCTCCAGTGCTGCAGCAGGGCCTCCCCCTCCCCACTTTTACTATTCATATTAAATCTTCATCAATGCAGCAGATGAGGCAGCTACACAGAAAACCAGGGGGAAAGAGCTGTGGCTCAAGCTGCTTTTTCTCCCAGTGCCCAAAGGTGGTGCTGGTGCATTTACTGTCGAAGGCACCACACGCTGGCACATGCACTTTATTAAGCCGAGTTGTCTGTAGATTAAAGCCGTGTTGTTTAACTTGGAGCCATGTTTAAGTCTGACACCTGCCCGTGGGCCTCTGTTATTCAAGCAGCTGCTGCACTCCCCCTGAGCCACAGCTCTTGCCTGGTGGGCATCCCTGCTTCAGCTGCTCCAGAGAGGTTTGAACAACTGGGACTGGGAGGACAGGCCCCAAGGACCTCTGTCTAACCCCAGGTACCCCTCAGACAGAGCACAGAGCCACGTGGGTTCCCAGGACTCCCTGTCCCTGCTTCAGCCCCAATGCACTGGAGGCTCCAGCTGGAGATGTTCTGCAAGAGCCAAGAGTGACTCTTGGCACCATCCGAGCCTAGAACAGAGCAGAGTGGCACTGCACAGCCCCAGGAGGGGAGGGAAGAGTGTGCAGTGAGAACAGCACGACTGAGCAGCAGGCAGACAAGCTGGGCTGGGATGCCACCACTGCTGAGTGCAGGAAAACCAGCCCAAGCAGCACACAGTGCCCAAGCTGGATGGTGACCCAGTGCCTCTGACCCCCAGCTCCTGAGCACGCCAGGGGTAAAGATCGTTCCCCACGCAGCACGCTGGGGCAGCTTGCAGAGAACAGCACGGCAGAAAAATGGTCAGGCTTCAAATATCAGCAGAGGTCAGAATGTCAGTGGAATGATGCCAAGCAGCTGCAGGGAGTGCAGGCTCCATCCAGCTAATGGTAATGGATGGTTCCTGCTCAGTACTTAAAGGCAGGGACAAAGGTTAAGCTCCTGCCACCGTACCCCGTGGGCAAGACTGCTCTGGCTCCTAACCGGGATGAAAGGAGGGATGATCAGAAACAACAGAGGTTAAAGCTGTGAAGACTGGGTAAGAAAAGAGGCTAAACAGAACCTGTGGGACATGAGAAGTGAGAAGAAAAGCTCCACACCATCTCCTTCAAAAGCAAATGCCATTATAACTTTTCAATTACCTCCTGGTGCTGACAGCCACAAGACATTAGCTAAAGTGTCTGCCCGTCTGAGCTGCTCTGCTGAACTCACCCCATCTGCATGGAGCAAACACAAGGACACTGGGGCTGGAGTGCAGAAGGGCAAGAAAAGGGGGCTATCCAGTGGGAGAATGGGGGGTTTACACTGGGTAGTTCTGCTTTTCATACCCTAAACCATAACAAAGAACACACACCAAGCTGCCAGACTGCCCCAGGCTCTCGGAATTCCTCCCTGCCACTGAAACTTCCCAGGTCTGCTCACAGTTGGCCAGCATTGCCTAATTGCAGCCCCTGGAGTAAAGGCTACCCCAAAGCTCAGGGAAATACCTGCAGTGGGAAGGGCTTCCCTGTGGAGATATTTCTCCAGTGAGAGCTGAAGTTGGGTTTCAGTTCTGCTTGATGGAATCCATGGTGTTTTTACTGAAACAGTCAAATGCCCATAATAATAATAATAATTTGTCTTTGACACATGCAAGAGTAAGGATGATAAAAGATGGAAGCAGAGATAAGGGCTCTCTCTGGCAGTTGGGGTTTATGCAAATAAATACACAGAAAAAGGCAGCAGAGCTCCTGGTGATCAGCAGACAGCTCAAGCTCATTATTTACGATTCTATTTCCCCACATTTATTGGTAACCCCACACCAGCAGCCAGCAGCACTGCTATGCAGCAGGCTCCAGAGGAAAGCTGCTCTTCTCCTGCAGTGTCCATAGCTCTGCCACTCCACACAGCTCAGAGGGAAAATGACCCAGCAGTGAGCACTGGCCCCCTCCACCCCCGGCGTGTGAATATTTTATGATGCCTTTGTTTCCATCTTTACCTTCTCATCTCGTGATTGAGGGAAAAGCTGATCACCAGTAAAGCATCCCTCAGCAGCTTCACAAGCCGAAAGCAACTGGAAGCATCTCTGTTCTCAGCATCCTCCTTAATGAAAGTGGAAAGCTCTCTTCAGCACTCTAAGTGTATGAGATTGATAAAGATTCTATTTACTTTTTTCCCCTTATAAGAACTTAATGAGACCAAATTGGTAGCTGGTAATCAGGCGTTGGCCTTTTCATCTCTCCGGGTTTTATTTACAAAAGCTTATTAGAGCAAAGCAGGCTAAGTGATGTGTGGGGATAACTGGAGTATTGCTTAACGATCCCTAGCAGGCAGCACAAAGCACAGCAAATTAAACACAAAGGGTGATTAAAGAAACGTTACCTACAGAGGAGCCCCCCAGACCCCCCTGGCTGCCCTGCATCTCTCCAGTCTGCTGCAGGGATGGCTTTGCTGGTGCATGGCTCATCACATCAAAGCCTGGCCAGCTCTGGAGCCAACCCAGGCAGCTCTCCACACGCAGGGAGTAGAGCAGAGCCAGCTTTGCTGCCCATCCCAATGGACTTCTCCAGCTTCTACCCATTTGCAGTATTAAAAACCTCACCTCAAAGTTGCATTGTGTCTTAAGCTTCCCCCTCTAAAATGACAGCAGCATCCAACTCCTCCAAGCTTGACAAGACTTTGGCCAATCCAATATCTAAGATTTTAAATTCTAATCATAACAGGAAGGACAAGGAAGGGCCAAAGCTACTGGAATTCTGCAGAAAATCCACAGCAGGCTTCCATCAGGAGCTGCTTTTTCAGCCCCACTGCTCGGTGGGTTTTCAAACAGAGCAATGCTGCTGCTCCTTCTCCCTCCAATTTGCTGCTTCAGTCTCATCCTGATAAATAGAACTGCCAGTGCTGCACAGGGAAGAGAAGTCTCTGTATCCCAGGCAGCAATCACACCACACACAAAACAAGCACTCTGATAATTAAATTACTCAGTCCCTCTCTGCCTTTCCAGCACCACACTGATGGGCTGTTCATCTTGGGCACAGAAGTGAAGGAAGCAGCAAAATCTCCTGGTGGCAATTCACTGATATTGTGTGCCAGCATTATTTCTTCAAAATGAAGATGTGACCAAGGATCAGATCTCAGTTAATTGTCCAGGTGACCCGTCAGCTCACTGTGACATGAACAGTGCTGTGTGTTCTCTCCAGATGTTTCCCCAGCTGTGCAGAGCCCTGCACCTTGCTCTGCTGCTCCCATTTCCAAAGGGAGCTCCTGCACTGGAGGAGCAGCCTGGTGCTGACTGGCTACAGTGACCTAGAGAGCAAACAGCTTGAATACAAAGACTGAGGAGAAGGGAGCAACCAGCCAGCTCCTTCCTGGAGCAGATTAAAGTTTGCCTTGCAATTAATACCTTGGCATAAGGACAGCACATCAGAAGGTAATTTCCAGCTCCACTACACACTCCATATGGAATCTTGTGTGCGTGTCAAAGTTCAGTGACAACTCACCCTGAGCAAGAGGGATAGGAAATCCTGCCTGAAGTGTCTGTTTATACCCTCAGCCCTGCCTCCCAGGGCTGCCCTGGCTGCAGCCACACACCAGCACACTGCCCTGGGGTTGCTAGCTGCTGCCCCAGAGCAAGTGAGCAGTCAGCTGAGCCTAGGACAGGCTCTGGAGCAGAACTCCAGGCTTGGAGGGGTTATTTTGGCTTCAGTCCTGCCTCTGCAAATAAATACCCAGCTGCAGGGAACCTGGCTGCACCACTGAAGGAAAAGGGATGGCACTGCCCTGGGAGCTGAACCCAGTCTGCTAGACCCAGCTTAGCTCACTG
>JAOEGS010008430.1:0-29572 GCA_025447755.1 Corythornis vintsioides | reverse complement strand
TAGCTCACTGTCCTGGGAGCTAAACCCAGTCTGCTAGACCCAGCTTAGCTCACTGCCCTGGGAGCTAAACCCAGTCTGCTAGACCCAGCTTAGCTCACTGTCCTGGGAGCTAAACCCAGTCTGCTAGACCCAGCTTAGCTCACTGCCCTGGGAGCTAAACCCAGTCTCACAGACCCTGCTTTGCAGCCTGGGTGCTCCCTGCCCCTCCCCCAAGACACTGTCTGCTGACACTGTGGGTGTCTGGCTCTGTGCCCATTCCCCACTGACAGCCAGTGCTCTCAATTTGCATCTGTCATTATCTTTTGTGTGTGCCGAGGTTTAATGTGCTATAAATGTAAATGGGTGGTGTATATTCTGCATTTTATTAGCTCTCCTTTCTCCTTGGCCTCCTACACGGTTGTCTCACAAGGGCTGTTTCTGGAAAGCCCCCAGAATGGAGGTTTGCTGCCACTGTTACTGGGTACTTTCTTCTGGGGGAAAGAACAATAGTAGTAATAAGCAATATTAATGAAGTTAAGCTAACTTCACCCATTGTTTTTAGACAGCTTTCAGTGATTTTGACTTGAGACTTGTCCAACAGATCAGAAACAGCTAAAAAATTTAGGATGAGAATCCTTCTGTTGTGTCCAGCTTTTGGCCCGAGTCTCTCAGAACACAGAGAGGGAAATTGTGTTCCCAGGCACATCCCATATGCCCTTAGAAATGAGCATTTCCATCTACTTCTGCTTATATCTCCTACTTTAATTAAGCCACATCCCCATCTACACAATAAGTAGCAGAATGTTCTGTCCCTGCCCAAGTTCCCCACTGGTGCTTGAAACCTTTCCTTTCATCTTCTAAATAGGAAGGGATGGAGGGTAATGCACAACCCCAGCACTTGCTTTGAAGCTCTTCAGCCTCAAGCCCTGTAATGCAGGTAATGCTGCTGGCCATGCTCCCTCCTGCAGGGACCCTGCACCCCCCTCCTCTCCTGCTGCCCCTGCCCCTGTGCACAACAGCCTCCCAGCTGATCCAGCCAGCTGGACCTCCCAGCAGAGCCACAGCACAGGGAGCTGCTCCAAGGAGAGCTGTGGGGACCACAAGTTCCACTTGGAGGGGTTTAGCTGTGATTTAGGAAGTGCACATATGGGGGTGCAGAACAAACCCCTTCTGCAGTGTATTGATGCCTGCAGGGAACTGAAATCCATTTTGACCTGGGCTGAGCAGCAGGATGCCCTGCAGTGACACCCTGGATCTGACACTGAGCCATGTTTCAGCCACCAGAGAAGGAAGCTGTTCTGCATGACACTCACAGAAAGGATATTAAACATCTTCCTCCTCACCTTGGAATTCTCTGGTGGAACTAGGAACGGAGAATGGACAAGCAGGGAACAGCAGTGCCAGGAGGACAGAGCATCAGCTCATGTACAAGTCTCTGCCTCTGTCCAGCAATGAAGCACAAACTCTACCCCACCTTGTGATCCAGGCTGGCCAGTGAAATTCGGTGAAAATCAGTGTTCACCACCCAGCCCACCCCTGGGGGACAGAATCTGCCTGCACCTATTCCTTCCCAGAGCTGCTGCCTTACTCCCCAACTATATAATTCAAATATTCCTCTGATCCTCTGCAGGGAGAGCAGAAATCACCTTCCCCAGCTCTCCTGGGAGCAGTCTGCTTGCAGTTACTGCCAGGCTGCTCCACTGGTGTCCTGGGCAGCAAGGAGATGTGGTGGGTGTGCTGCTCACTCCTGCAGAAGGCAGTAAACCATGGGCTCCAATCCCTTCTGCTGCTTTCTGGGTCTCTCTAGAGCAGCCTCTCTCTGGATTTAGGAAGGCACATGGAGCAAAGTTAAGATAAATAAGATGGTGTTACTGCCCATCAGTCAGCTATATAGTAAAGATGTCTGTCACTTTAATTTTCCTTGCATTTATTACTTAGATTTCCTATTCCATGCCTCAGACCCACTTCCAATGCAATACTGGGAAGCAGGTAGATTCTTTCCCAAGATTTCCAGTGAGCTCCCAAGCTCCTGGGAAGAGGCTGCAGCCACAGTGGGCAGCTCTGGTTTCCATGGGCAGCACTGCCACGTTCACTTGCCATCACCATGGATTCAGCTGGCACCCAGGAGCTCCTGCCTGCATAGGAGGAGCTGCCAAGCACACAACCTCAGCCATGAGCTTGGCTGCAGCCCTGCTGGAGCCTGAGCCACTGCTCTGGATCATGGCTGCAGGGCAGGAAAGGCACTGGCTCCTCTGCACTCCTGGCCCAGCACAGGCAGGGAAGGGAGGAATAAATGCCAGCCTTGGCAAGGCAGGGATGGCTCTGATCTTCCTCTGCCCTAACGGGCACTGATGGCCTCCAACTGCCAGCATCTGCCTGGGCAGAGATTCCCTGGGGATGGCACTCAGGTTACTTTAGAAGTGAGATGCTCAGGACACCCCTGGGAGAAAACTCCTCCCCAGACAGGGTAAGGACCAGATGGAAGAATTTCTCAGTCCCACTTCCCAAGGTGCTGCCAAACCAGCTGCTGGAACAGGCACCACACTCCATAGCAAGCACTGGGAGCCCCCCAGGCTGTGCCCCAAGCCCCCCTGCAGCAGGAGAGTGGCACTTGCCAGTGGCATTCACCCATGGCACCTCTGTCATGAGCAGGAAAAAGTGCTCTCCTGCATCCCAGAACATTTTGATGTAAAAAACCCAAGCAGCATTTTTTCCAATGCCCAGAGAAGACAATGCATCAAGCAAAAGACCACAGGATTTTTTCCACATGAAACATCTGCTTGCTCAGGGCACTTTAAACACAGCAAAGGCACCAAAAGCATTTCCTAAAAATAACTGGCAAACCTCCTAGCAGTATTTTTTTCTGGGGAAAATGAAGCCTTTTTCAATAGTATTTCCCTCCTTTCCCCCCCTTTAACTTGTTGCCACCTATTTTTTTTCTGGTTTCTATAGAAAAGCAAGGCTTATTTTCCACTGAGTCAGCTGTGCCTTGTTCCATTTCTAAAAAAACAAAAGATGACAAACAAAGGAAAGGTGGAAAGAGAAGAGCAATAATATTTTTCCTTCCAGAGAAAATTCCTACAGGAAAAAAACTTGTTATTGCCTTGAAGTTGTTTCCCAGAGAAGTGATAATTTCTCTGACCTTCTCCAGTGCACAGCATTTGCTGGGACATGGTGATTTCTCCCTGGGAACACAGAAAGCCAGCAGCAATTTACTGAACCAAGGATGCTCCATCTCCAGACTCTGGCCCTAACCACAGCTGTCTTCCCAACACCAGCCAGCAGCTGTTGGAACTCTAAGGCCAAACAGAGCCATCATTTACCCCTCATCCCAAGGAGATGTTGCCTCTTTCTCCTCCTAACTGGCATTTTCTCCTCCTAACTTGGACATATTCCTCCCCAGGGCTGCACCAGGGTCCCTTCCTCTCTATTCTGAGGACTGAGACAGTGTTGAAGAGCAAAGTAGGTCTCTTCCTACCTATAGCCTAATTCAGTAATATATTAGAATACATCAGCTGCTCCTTGCCAGTAAATGTGGCTTCAAACTCTGCAGGGATGGGGACAAGCAGAACCCCAGCTTAAAGCTAAGCACTTAGCTTTTGGCACCCAGAGGTCTGAGGTGGTGTTTTTATCTTCTTCCACATGGAAATAGGAGGAGAGATCAGATCTGAAATATGCCCTCACCTGGGACTGTGTGGCCACCTTGCAAAAATTATTTAGGCATCAGAAACTGTCAAATGTTCTCAGGTCGTTCATCTAGGCCCAGGAAAAACTGGCTCAAGTAGGAGAGGTTTTCTTCATACAGAGAGGTCAGTTTTCTCACTTGACTCACAATTACACCTGAGCCTTGCACTGGACATAGTTATTATTGAAATAAAACTGATTTGAAGGTTCTTTGTAAATGATGCATTTTGTGGATCCTGCAATAAAGCTACAGAACAGTTTAGTCCCACACGAGACAGCTAGAACAGGCAAGCCAAAGGGAAGGGCAGTGGGAAGGAGGGGAGGCCACACAGCCAGCATTCTGCAGTGTAAATCCTCCAGCAGTAGAAGGCTCGGGCATCACAGCAGCATGCTCACCATGGGTACAGACTGCACACTTCTAGTCAACATCCTGGTGCTGAGCTAAGCTGAACCAGCTGAAAATTTACCTGCAGGGAGATTGTGTTGCCTCAGATGCAAGTGAATAAAGCAGAATTTAATCGAAGTGATTAAAACCAGACTAGCATTCCTCATCCTTGTGCCCAGATTAGCAGTTCAGGGTGATGAGAGGAGCTGCCTGGGGATCCAGAGCCAATTGGCCTTGTCATCTTTAAGGTTATATTTTTGTCCAAAAGCTTATCCTGCATCATCTTTATGATTTTGTTTAGCATATCAATGGCTTTTCCCTCCTGTGATGCCTTCTGCTGTGGTCCTGCCACTGCTCTATTTGGTGCAATGCATGCCAATGCAGAGGGCATGTCAGCCCACTGCTCTGAGCATCTCCACCTCACCCCCCTGCACCAGACACTATTTCATCTCTCCTCCTCCTCAGGGACCTGTGGCTCTGCCCACAGCTGCCCAAAAGAAAAGCAAAAGTCTGTCAGTTGTATATTCTCACAAGCATTCAGCTCTGGAGTTAAGAAACAGCTCGTACACATTAGGACCAAATAAATTCATTTAGCTCTTTATGCAATTCATCTTTGATCCTGGCATTTCTGCTACGAGGATATCCCAATTAAATCAAAGCAGAAGAGATAAAAGCCAGCTGACTCCAGCTGATCCAAACATCCAGGGGAAAAGTACAGCTTTTATTACTGCATCTGGGCTAGTGAGGGGAACAGAACAGAGCAGAACCCTCTCCAGGGCTACAGGGTAACTCACCCCCCTGCAACAGTCCAAAGCTTTGTCCCACCAAGGCCTGTCCAGCTGAGGAAAAGGCTCTGGGAAGCTCCTGGCAGAGCACAAAGCTGCTGTCAAACAACACAGGTGCTCAGCTGACACCTCACTGCCAGCAGCCAGCAGGGCACTCACTCCTCCCCAGAGCAGCTGGATTTACCCAGATGTTCCATACTCACACCTACAGCCAGGGCAGGATTCCTCCTCTCCTCCCTTGTCTGGCAAAAGCACAGGGGCTGGGGTTCCAGGCTGAGATCTGGGGCACAGATGGAGACCCTCAATACCTTTCTCTCCTCAGGCATCCCTGCAGAACTCAGTCTTAAATCCTTTCTAAAATAACCATGCAAGAAGTGTGGAAAATGTACAAATAGAGTCAATGAAACAGGACAAATGTTTTCCAAACACTGTGGCTAGTTGCACTGCAAACCTGTCCCAGTGACTTGGCCAGCAGAGAAAACACCAGGCTGGGCAATTGACACAAAAACTGATCAAAAGCCAAAACACAGAACGTGTTTAAAAAAAAAAACCAACTTTCAATGAGCACCTTTCAAACTCGTGGGAGGTCAAACTTAGATATTGTTATACAGCCAATAGCCTAGAACAAATAATCACATTATAGCCATTGACAAAACTTTGAATCATCATGAACTAGGAAAAAAAAATAGTGAGAGCTTTCTGGAAATCACCCACCTGTCCCCAAAGCCTAAAGGTTCAACTCCTTCCAGTGGGACCTGAATTTTCAGCACCTCAAGCTGAGTGAGCGTGTAGTTAAGGAAATTGATAAGAAAAATCACCTAACCAACACAGCAGCTTTCAGCCAGACATTCAGACTATTTCCTTTAATGACTGACTTCCCATTGACAGATTCCACCTGTAGCTCTTCCCCACAGCCCTGGGAGATGCTCAGGGAAGGGACCTCGGTGGCCCCTGGCTGCTGAAGCTGCTGCTGCAAGGCCACTGCTGCTGCTCTTCAAAGGACGCAGAGGCAAGCAAAAAAAAAAAAATTATATAGTCAGTCTTGCTAAATTAGTTTACCTAAAATTGTATGTGTGAGTGATTTTAATCAAAATCTAATTTCCCCTCTTTTTAGAGTAACTGAAATGAGATTTTTCTAATTTACTTTTCGCGGTTCAAGTTTCTCATAATTCTTCTGTGGTAGTGACAGCCCCGTGAAAAGCTGCTGCTGCTGCTACAAAGCATTAAAAAAATTAGATTTTCAAATTGATGTGCTAAATTAAAAATGTTTAATGTTTCTCATCAAAGGCACAGGAGTATGCACAGGGCCCACGGTACAGTTAGAGGCACAGGACTTTTTTTCATCTGTTTCTTTAATTCACATCCCAAGGCAACTCTGCTGTGAAAATTAACAAGCTACAAGCAGAAAGGGTTGTAAAATAGTGTTCTTCAGAGAAACTACCTTTTAATTTCTTCCACTCCCTGTTGCTGGTTTGACCTTAAGGATGTCATCATAAAAATAGATGCTGTTGCTTACTAACTTGAGATGGAGTTTCACTGAACTCTTCCAGAGCACCCGAGCCTTGGGGCAATTTTCATTCTCTGGGCTTCACTTGCTAATTCCCATGCTTTAGGAAATCACATCATTTCTGTAAACTGAGTGAAATCATGATTACGTTCACATCTGGGCTTCTGACCTCAGCAGCTCAGAGCTGGGACTACTGGGATACCTGCTGACTTCAGGATGCCTGAGGAGCTGCTGGAGGAAGGTTCCATGCACAGAACAACCCCAAGCACTTGGGCTGGAAGAGACCTTCAGCATCTTTGGAGAGGCTGCTGCTGCAGCACAAGACCCTTGGGAACACAGGCTGCTGTTCACTCAGGGTTCATCTTGGGGCTGCTGCTGAGGGCAATGGAGAAGGTCCTCGAGGAAATGACTCCACAGACTTGGCTGTAAGTCTGCTTTAAAGCAGGTTTTCCACCAAGGGGAGCAATCAACCCCCCCATGGCCCTGTAGTCAAGCACAGCACCCACTGCTAATAAAGGGAAAGCACATTCACTCTACTGGCATAAATAGAAGTGATTTAAATGCCATTTTTTCTGCCTAGGGCAGGCACAGGCAAAGCCTTCTGGTGAGGGGTCCCACCAAAAGTAGTCCTGTTCTCCTCATGTAAGAATGAATCACAGTCTGTTCTGTTTCATGGCATCCTCAAATACTTCTCTACTTGGTAAGGAAACAGAAGAGGCATCAGACACTGTACAGTAGATATAAGAGCAGAGAGCCACAGCCTGTGCCCCCAGGGAGGGAGGCAGCTCCTTCACCACCTCTCCACTAGCTGAAAAACATCAGCTTCAGACTTTTTTCCCAGTGAACTCAGAGATAATCTATTGTCAAGAGCTGTCTGCAGAGTAGGTGGCACCCAGCAAGCCCTGCCTATCTCCAAGCCCTGCCACTGCAGAGCAGGGCACAGCACAACATGCCAGGGAAGAAACAAGGGACTGAGCACAGAAGCAACACCTTGTGTCTCTGCAACAGTGGGGAGCTGTCAGAATTCAGATCAACAGGGGATCACTCCAGCAGCAGGCTGCACCCTCTGCTAGGGAACCCCCACCCTCTTCACCCCCCAGCTCTTACCTGGCACAGAACTCACACCCACTGCCAGGTGGTCACCTCAACCCTGACCCAGAGCCTCTCCAGGAACATTCCTCAGCCATCACCAGAGCTGCAGACCTGGATGCACAGCAGCTCTCCCCAGCTGGAGCACCATTCCAACTCAGCCATTCTCCAGCCCTCCCTTCTGCTGAACGACCAGGAATGCTGCATTGGCTTGGGGGAAGGCAGCAGAAGGGAAGCATGACCAGCTTTTACCATCTATTACTAGCCCCAGCTATGAATAAAACATTTGAGCAGTAGGTCAGCAGTTTATCTGAGTCTGCAATTCCCATCTAAACAGCAGCTCCTTCATTCCAGCTTTCCCTTCCCACTTCCAGTTCTGCATTCTGTGCAAACCCCAGGCAGCTCAGCACAGCTTATCTGATGGAGGGAGAGGGAGGGAAGGAAATACACATCCACACACTCTTCATGCCATTCACAATCTGCACACTGCATATCCTCCTGCTGGTAATCATCCCAAGCTAGTCATGTAAAGCCTCCTGCAATAGCATTACCCTGCAGCAGGCTGAGCTGAAACATGCCAGACACGTGCTGCACGGAGCACTACAGCACATTCACACCCACTGATGTGGAAACTACAAAGTTGGGAGGAGACAGAAAAAGGCTGCATTGCATTGTGGACTGAGACACCCCCTGGATCACCAAGGTGTTTTGGGGGTGACTGGAGGCAGCTCTGTGGAGGGGGCACCTTCAGTGCCAATGCCAGCAGCATAGGCAGCAGTGATGATATTCAAACAGCACCTGAAGATAATTTGAAAGGTGTAGTAGCAGAAAATTAAAGCCTGTAAAATACTGTCTGGCAAATTAAAAGACATAATTGATTATATTAGCTCATTTTGAAAATTAAGTGTTGCTAATTGCCAGACAGTATTTACTTGGTACAGCCACTGTGTCTAACTAGCTGATGCACTTCACATTATTGACAGGCAACTCGGCCAAAGTCACTACTGTTTGTTCTTCTGTTTTGCCCAGAAATTGTTTCCTGGATACCCAGAACAGGCATCAGAAAGTCTCTGACCTTTCTGCTAATTCCCACAGGCAACAGGATTTCTCTGTGTGCAGAGATGACAAAAAGCTTAAACACACCTTCAAGCTTCTGCAAGATGCCCAAAGGGGATGAAGGCAGTGCCCAGTCTGTGCTCTGACACTCACACTGTCCTCTCCCTTCTGAGTCTCAGGAAGAAGCTGTTCCAGTTGTGGCTCAAAGCCCTTTGGATGAGCAGGTGCCTCAGTCACCTCTGTGGCATGGAGGCCCAGAAGGAGTCACCAGAAGCAGTCTGAGCTCCACTCTGGGCAGCAGGTTTCACTGCTGCTGAAGACATAAGGAATTTCCCAACCCATTGTGCATTTGCTCCAGCATAGATAATATTTTCCAGCTGCTGAATTCGCTAATTAATATCTGGAATTAGGCTCATTAAGTGTTCAGTGCAGCTTAGGGCTCCTGTGAAAGAAAAGGGGAATCCCTAGAGGCCAAGACAGAGCCAGCAGGACATGATCTGTGCCCACACTGCATCCCCCTGAACAACTGCCTGCTGCTTCCACGGCCCAGCCAGGAGCTTCCAAGGCTGGAGGAATCCCTGTTGACATGGGAGAGCATGGATTAAGTTTATAGCTGTGTTTAGAGCATGGGGGGATGAATTAACCTAATTGGGGTATTAGTCTCAGTTACACAGAGCAATCACCACAGGCTGCCTCTGTTTTCATTAGAAATTTAATTAAGTTTATCAATGTTTGGCTTCTTTGGCCTTGTTTTCCATCCTCTTCCCCAGGCTTTGTTTAATCAATACTTTTAATGGGGAAGGAAGGAAATTTCCCCCCCACCCCCTCTCTGTACATTGCTTTTATTTTTCCTTTTTTGGACACAAATCTGTTCCTCCCTAATTCAAAGCAGAGAAAGCCAGGGATGCACTTGCAGCCTCTGCTGCCTGAAGGATGTCCTGCCATTCAGCTGAGACAACACCAAGGTTTCATGTTCAAGCTGTGAATACTGAAGGCACAGCCCCACTGAGCACAGCAGCAGCTCCTTTAGCTCAGACAGTCCCAGGCACCCAACCAGCCCAGAACTTGGCACTGCAAAGCCCAAACCTTGATGAGGACAGATCCATTTGAGGCTGGCCATCCAGATCAAGCTATCTTCAGCTTTCCCACTCATCTCAGTGGCAAGCAGCAGCTCCTTCACCTGTGCTGTTTCACACCAGCAGCTCTGCCAGGCAAGCTTAGACTGTGCAGGTCAGGCCAATGTAGATGTAAACCCAAGGTAATGGGGCTGCACTGATCTACAGAGCAGAGGAGGCTGCACACACTCCTGACCAGCAAGTGACCAGTCCCCAGGCTCAGGGGAGCTCTTCCCAGCTAAAGGAACATCTGCCCTGAGAACACTGGCTCTGAATTCTGTTCATGCTGCTCCTCACCCAGTCCTTACCAGCACCAGCTGCCACCCTGCCCTCCCTCCCTCAGCCTAACCCATGGGTGAGGAGCACACCATGGGCTGAGGGCACAGCTTTCATTGGGGGGGGTTGAAAACACAGCCTACAGTCACCTGTCAACTGGAATGAGCCATCAGAGTCTCCTGCAGAGTGACAGAGGCTCTGACACCCCCAGCAGGGACACAGGCATCAGGGGACTTATTAGCTCATCACTTAATGAGCCTCTTCTCACCACCACTCCACATGGAAAACAACCTTGGCCAGTGCAAGGGGCTGCAGGACTGGCTGCATCCTCCAAAGCAAGCCAGGAAGACTCCATCACTTCAGCACACTGGGAAGCTGCTGCCTTGGAAAAGCTGCACTTTCCCTTCACTACATTTAATATATTTCTCATTATACAAATCTGCCAGTGCAACAATAAGTCTTGCTCATAAATCAGTTTGCCCTTTTGCTTCCCAGGCTCGGAGAACTTTCATCAAACAAGACAGAAATGGGACCTGAAGACAGGAGGTCAGAGCAGCCCTAACTAGATATTAATATCTATTCATTAAGCTTATTTTAATAGCACATTTTAACAGCTTCTATAAAACAATTATGGCTCCTTACTTCCCCTTGCCATGTTGGTATTTTTGTAGCTCAAAAAGGAGAGGAAAGCAGTGAGTAATTTGATTACTAGCTTTTATTGTTTGCACTGTAGAAAGGCCAACAAGGTTTTTTGGCATCCTTGTGTTTTGTGCTGCACATTAAAACTCAGTGATTACCATTCCAAACTCATTTCTTCCCATGTTGATGGAAGTTTTCCAAGAGAGTTTTCTGGAAAAAAACTATAAGAAAATTTCATATCTTAATGCAACATTTGTTGGCAGTTTCCAGCAGCACCCCTCTCGTGCATACACAAACAGATGACTGCCTTTGCTCGTGGCTCATTCAGCAAGATACACATCTGCATATTTGTTTCATGACAACATATCAGTTATTCCACAACATCTGGAACCAAGAGATTATGAATCATACCAACTGCTCCCTGAAACATCACATTGGCTCTTACAATAAGCACCTCGGAGTTAATTCTTCACTAGTAAAGCAGTGACAAGTTCTTAACTAAAAGCAGAAAATTAAAGAGCTGAGAATTGAGCTCCTCACAAGCTTCTGCCACAAGCCCCAGAGCTTTTCTTTAGCTGTTTCTCCCCAGCTGACCCATGGGAGTCAGAGCCACAGCCAGCCCTCCTGAAGGTCAGTCCAAGAGCCTTCTCCACAGAGCATGCCATGAGTGTGAGCTTACCTCCAGCCAGGGATTCTTGCATCCCATTTACCTATCTAGAGCTCAGCACAGCAACAAACACTATGAAAAAGGATTAATTTTCACTTCTAGTCATTGTTAATGCTTAGTTGCACTAACTACCCTTTCATCACAGCCTGCTGAGATCTCATCCTACATCTCTTCCACTTATTTCTCTTATTTTCAGCTTCTTTCCCAAGAAAAAATATCCCCTTATTTATCTCAACCTTTCTCTGCTATGCATGGACAAGTTATGGGCTGCATCCATCTTCATGAGTCATTTATCTCTAGATTTACTGCCCAACTCCATCTATTTGCTCTCTCCCACACTCAACAGAGAACATCTTTCCTCCCCAAGAGGACCACACACTAAACCTGCCCAGTGTTAATAATAAGCCTGACAAATAGCTCTGTCCCTCTGACCTGTTCTCTGCTGTTATACTGTGAGCCAATTAAGATGTAAGAGCTGAGAAATCCTCATCCTGGAGCAAGCTGTGGGCAGAGGTTCTCACACAGTTTTGGAGGAGCCCCAGTGAAGCTGAACAGGCTCCTCTTCCACCACCAGTCAGAACTGTGCAGCAGATCCTTCCAGCTGCCAGGGTGCCACAGCTACTGGAAGACACTCCAGTGGTTCCTTTGTATTGTTTGCATTTCTGGTAGAACAAAGCAGAAAGATCTTTTAGCTTCATAAGGATGTAAATTATGTGTCTAGGTAGGAGGGAAAAGGTTTTCTTCAGGTACAGCAGCAGTCATTATCCATTTTCTCTCCCCAGCTCTCCCTTTATTAGCTGCTCTTCATCACTTGCTAATGAAGATTACTCTCAAATTCATGGCAGCATCCTTCATATCCACATGCTTGAGATACTGCAGCTTCTACCATCACACAAAGCACCAGCCTTCACCTTTCCCACATGCTTTCAGGTTTCCATTGCCTTTCTCCTGCCTCTGCTCCTTGGTTCTCCACCTGGATCTGCCTTGATTTTCCCCATGCATTTGTTGTGCAGCTGTAACTCCTCTCTGCCACAGGAGCCTTCTAAGAAGCTGATCCACCCAGACAAGAAAATACCTTGTGCATCATTCCCCTGCCTCCCTGAGCTTTCCAAGTTGGCTTGTTACCATTCCACAGAGGGAAATATTTAGGGCAGCCTCCATCTTGCATTCCTTCCCATCACTTTCCAGGCTTGAACCCTGAAAGCTTCATGTGCAAGACTGCAGCTCTGTTAAACCTTTCACAGTGTCCTGGCTCCTCAAGTCCTTTAAACCCAGCCTGGCTTTGGAATTAACAATGAGCTTTTAAAATTGAGATGCACCTTCTGACATTTCCAGCTGTTGAGAAGCCTTACAGTGCATCTCACTGCTTCCTTTATACACCAGCTACACTCCCATTCCTCCACATTTTGGTTTGCAGGTCACAGTTCTGGCACATTTCAGTCTCCTCTCATCCAGGTTAAAACTCTTCCTGGGGTCATAAAGCATCAACTAAATGGTAGCAGAAATAATTATTTGATATCCAGGGCCTTTTAGTGGGAGAATCAGCACTGAGTTTGAGGGCCAGCACTGCACCAGAAAGGGGAGGAAGGGCAAGGCAAGGGGAGGAACTGCCTGAGCTCTCTTGCAGTGCTGATCACAAGTCAGAAAGCATGTTCAGCTGTCAGAGGTGCTGTTAGGGGAGTTATCACCAAGGAATACAACGGTGGGAGTAGAAAAATATCTCCCTTGCTTAGGAATGTTTGTACATTAAGTGACAGTTTGAAATGTTATGGAGAACACGCCTGACTGACTCCTGCATTATCTTTTTACTTCAGTCCTAATAAAGGCTGCTGAGGAGCCTGCCCTGACAATCCTGCCACTGCCATTATTGGATCACAAATTTAAGGCCTGTACTTCCAATTAAAAGCAATTAGACAGAGCACAGTAAATATGCAGCACATGAACACCCATGGTCTCTTCTAGGACTCAGCATAATTTCACTCCAGTAGGCAGAGAAAGTCTCATTTGCTTGCCTCTTACACCCCTCCCTTTGTAAGGAGAACTAGAACAATGCTGCTGAGCTGCACTCCACATGCTCCACTCACATTAATAACTACAGAAAAAAAGACTTTATTAGAAAAGGAAAAAACAACTCAGTTTTAGTAAAAAACAGCAAGAGAAACAGCATTATCAAATAGGCAAATGGCTTCAAATGGAAGAGACTCTGGAGCTTCTACCCTTATGTGCACTGCAACCCTGGGGAATGCTGAAGCCCATGAAGCAGGTTCTGCATGTGCTCTGTGCTGGAACTCAAGAGCATTGCAGTAGCAAAGCCAGGACAGACCAGCAGCTGCCCTGGAACCACCTTCCTTGCTCTTGGGACCAAGCCCTGTGCAGAGGGGGAGCACCCAGACTAGAGCTGCCCCAGCCACCACAGCTGAATTCAAACCGTGGTTAAAAATCAAAGCTCTGCAAGTTTCATGCACCTTGAAACCAAAAATGATGTGCTCAAGGAGCCTGAGGTGCCCCACAGCACCCCATGGACCAATATTTTCCTTATTTCACCTGTTTTGAAAACATCAACTGTCTGCAATACAGGTAACAAATTCTCATCTACCTCCAAACTGAGGTTACCTGCCCTACTTGACACAAATAAACAAGTCTTCCCACTACAGAAACACCTCCAGAGAACATTCCAAACCCATTCACCTCCCCACTCCACACATTTATGAACAATTTTCTCTAAAACACTGGGCAACTTGGAGGCAGTGAAGGTCCCTGGTGAGGCATTAAACACAACAGCCAGAAACTTACCTAGTTACCTTCCAATTTGATCCCTGGCAGCAATTCTTGGAATGTTCAAGACCCAAACTGCTTCTCTTCAGAGTGCTGGACAACTTCTGTTTGGGGTTGACTTTTTAACACCTAACCACCACAGGTTTTTTTTTTGTCCTTTACCCATGTGGTTGCAACTTGGCAATCTAGTGACTCCACTTAATTTTTTTTTCATCAACATACTGTCTGGTGGCTGCGTAATTCAAACTCACATATAAACTGGGAGCTGTTTGCTTTAGCAACAACTATAATTTAAGCATAACCTCAGCAGAAAGCCATTCTGTGCCATCTCCCTGTAAAGTGTAATTTAGCCTGGATATGCAATCTTCCTCTCTGCCATTCTAATAGAGGAGCTTGTTTGCTAAATAATCATCATCGACTTTTGCTCAAAGCACCAGTTTTATGTAGAGTAGGGTTTTTTTTCCTCCCTGCCACACATAAACATTGCCAAGCTAAATAAACAGTCTTTGGAAAGCTATTACTGCCATGTAGTTTTCATTTGAACATGTCACAATAAAGCAATGCTCTTTGATGCTGAGAAGCACACCAGGTTACAGCATGGGGGAAACACCAAGTAAGGTATAAAAACCACATTCAAAAGGCCCAAAGGGCAAGAAAATGACACTTGAGAAGGCCTGAAGGGGTTTTTATCCCCCTGCTCTGGGCTTGCTTGGCACTTGAAGGAAAGCTGAGAGAATGGACCAACATGAGCCTAAACCCTGATGCTTTGCAGCTCATCCAGATGCCTTCTGGTGCCTGGGAGCAGCCAGAGTCAGGCAAGCCCTGCCCAGAGAGGCAGAGAGCAGCAGCCGGGGCTTAAATGCTGCTAAGGGGCAGAACCCAGAGTCTCCTTCAAGCCCTTGATAGATACACGAGACCCAACACAAGGATTGTCTGTGGTTAAATCTCCCCTGCAGGGAACAGGCCTCTGCCTGCATCCATAACCAACCTCTGGCTGAAAAGTCCCCCCTGCTACAGCCCCCCAGTAAAAACAACCAGCCCTCAAAGTCAGCTACTTAAAGCAAAAAGCAACTAAGAGAAAGCAGTGAGGCCGACACTCAAGCAAGCGAGGCCCCCCTTACCTGCAGGCGAGGAGAGGCAGAGCAGGCAGCAGGAGCAGGGGAAGCAGGGGAGGGGAAGAGAACAGGACGAGCTCCGCGAGAAGACACCCAGCCCAGGGAAGGGCAGGGCCCTTCTGAGGGGTTTTTGTAGCGGCGCGGGGCGGGACGGGCCCGGCCCGGGCCAGGTGAGCCCAGGTGGGCCCAGGTGAGCCCAGGTGGGTCTGGTCAGGCGCTGATGGGATGGGGCGGGGCCAGGCTGCCCCAGGCCCAGCTGCTCCGGGATTTAAGGCGGGCAAGGTCAGAGCCTCACTTTCCAAGGTCTGAGGTGTGGAGAGGTTGCAACGCTGGTCCTGGCTGCCCCAGAAGCTGCTGCCTCAGGTTGGTGGGGTGAGGGATCTAGGGGGGGGGATGTATTTTGCAGTGGGAGTTGTTTACTTGAGTGAGTTTTCTCTAAGGAGAGCTGGGTCAGGGTGAAGGAGGTGTTTTCTTTCATTATGAGGTGGTCTGTGTGGGGTGCTGGGGCTGTGCAGAGCAGCTGCCCCCGGCAGGGGAAGGGCCTGTGGGTCAGGAGGAGCCTGAGGCCTGTGCTGGGCCTGCAGCCCCTGGGCAGTAACCACCTGGGGGTTTCCAGGGCTCTGGAAGTTCCCTGCTCTGGAAAGGGAGGAGGAATGGGAACTGCCAAAGTGTTAAAGTGAAAAACTTGAGGTGTGACTTCAAAGGCTGCGATTGCTGGGGGTTTTCCTGGTCAGCAGAGGGTGATGAAGTAGCTTGCTGGGGGGAGAGGAGGGTCTGAGCACACTGTGGGGATGGTCTCTGGTGGCAGGGATTTGCTCTAGTCCTGCTGGAGTTTCTAGATGGCTTAGTAGTACCAAATCAAGTGTTTGGGAATCTAAGGGAACTCTACTGGCTCCCAACACCGATTCCTTCTTAAAAAGTGCATTATTTGGTTATTATTCATACAGAAATTATGACCATTCTATTTTACAGCTGAGGTTTTTGTGGAGTGTGGCTCCAGGGCATGTTTACTCTTGGAGTTTGCAGGGTGTTCAATGAGGCCAAGGGGGCTCTGAGTGATGAGTCTTGTTCAAAATTCTTATTTTTTTTCATTTTAAGGCAAAAAAATATTTTTTCTTGTTCTTATTTTAAAAGAAGCAGTAGGCTTTGCTGTCTCAATTTGTAAAACCGAGTGCTGTTGGCAGCCTCTTAGCAGTAAAGCTTTGCAGGAGGCTTGTGTGGAGAGGAGGGGGAACAAAACCCTTCAGAACAACCTTGAAAATCTCCTGTCAATACAAAGGTTATGCAACTCAAAGGCTGTACAACAGGGATTTAGAGTTACTCAAATGTCTAAGCTGCCTCTCGAAAAGCTTGTTGTGCCAGGCTGCAGAAAGATGCTCCCTTTTCTCTGTGTCCTGGGAATAGGCAAGATTGTGAGAGCTCATTTCTCTATCTGATATTTCCTGACCTTTGCTGCCTACTCTATACGAACAGCAAAGATCAAGCTGAAGATGGGGAAGAGCTCGCAGATGAGCAGGTTATTTAGTCTAAAAACCATGTCACATCTGAGCTTTATCTCCTGCTTTAATATGGTTCCAAGCTTGACTTTGTCACTTTGATTTTTACCTGTCTTTTTTTTTATTTGTAGTCCTAATTGACCTAGAGTCTATAGCAGTTATTGAAAGGAATAAAGTGTTGGATTATTGCTGAGTTCTATCACTTCAGCCTGTGGTGATTTAAGGCAAGAAAATCTACAGTAGAGTTAGCTGGGGAAATCATAGTGAACTCTGCTAGTATCCTAGGAGGGGAACTCTGAAATAAGAACCCCCAGATCCTTGAAGGAAGCCCCAAATGTAGCTGTTTATAATATTTTTATCTGCCCAGTTTCCTTTTTGCTGGTTCTTCCTTCACTTGGAAGCTCCCCTCAGAGGAGAAAGCCCTCGGTGTGTTGCTCTGGTGAAATGGCAATGGTTTTGTTTTGGGAAGAGTGTTCTGGATACAATTCTGTTTGTATTGTCAACATGAGTGTAACGTTTGCAATGTAAATATTTTGTCAAGGTGCTGGGACTGCTGCCTTTGTCATCCACTGCAACCTACTTGTTTGTCTGCTTTAGAAACATTTCAGTGCTGCCAGTTGGATGGGAAATACTCTTTGTTGTTGTGGATCTCTCTCCTGTGCCCTCTGCCAGCAGTGGGTGCCTTGTGTTGGGCAGTTGGCTCCACTCTGCTGTGAGCTTCAGCTGCATCCCTACATGGTGACTGTGTCTCCAAGAGGAACGAGAGGGTCTCCTTGACTTCTAAAAGCAATTTGGTGACTATATATTACTTGATACTTCTTCAAGGCAAGACCAAGGGATGGAGAAAAAGCTCCTGCTCAAAGCCTCATGTTAATTACAAATCCCTGAGGTTGCTAGGAAACCTTCTCTTCCAATGAGTATACAAGCAATCAGGCTGGCTGCTGATATTAGAGGGATGTGGAGATTTGCTTTGTCTTATTCCTCCTCTCCTGGCTGTGCTAGAAGATTGAGATGAAGCTGTGTCAGTGTAGGGTTTGGGAGGGAATCATCCCTCTGCTGAGGTGTCCTGTGGCTGCAGGGAGGGGTGGGCAGAGTGCTGTCTGTCATCACAGCTATGCTGGAACTGACAGCTCCCCAGCCACAGTATAACTGATTCACTGATCCTGCCAACCTCTGTGACTGCAGGCTTGGGGGTATTTAAGACAACTCTCATTTCTAATGAACACCAAGTGGTGTTTTCCCCCCTTTCCAGTGAGGTCTGGCTTGCCTTGCTCCAAGTCAGCAGGCTCTTGCTACTCTGTTTTAAATGGGCAGTCCCAGAACACCAGTCTCTTGGCAGTTTTTATACACAGTTGGGTTTTGCTGCTTGTCAGGTGCTTTCAAGATGCATGATAAGAGGCATTGTACTGGCTTGAGCAAAGTCCTGCTTGACAAGGGTAAAAAATGGGAGAAATCTAGAAAAGAAAAGAGTTTCAGTACAGCTGCCACCTGAAAAGAGTGGAGACTTGGTGTTGAAAGGACAAGAAAGGACATGTGTTCCTCCAAGGCTCATCCAAGTCTTGCGGTCTGGATTCTGTTGGGACAAGTGTCTTCTGCACAGTGGAGAACTCTGCAGTTAACTGCTCTCAGAGGGGGCTGCCTGGACAGATGTGACCCTCCTGCTTGCCCTGAGACTGGGGGATGCTGGGCAATGCTGAGCTGTGGTGAAATATCCAGCTTTATCCAGCCTGAGTTCACTTCTGGGGTGGCTGAAACTTCCTGGGTGACACTGAGGGTGGCAGCTGGAGGAGGAACCTTCTCAGTGGTGAAGATGTCAAAGTGCTCTTGGCTGTGGAGAGCCCTCCTCCACCTCCCTGGCATCTCCTGAGCTAAGGCAGCAGGGAGGATGGCCTAGCACTTGAATTCTGCTGGGGGCTTTTTGCTGCAAAACGATCATGAGGCCGAAGCAGGCTGGAAGTCTGGGTGGCTGGGTATTGATTTCAAACTGCTTGGCAGGGAGGGAGCCAGAGCTGTGCCAACATCAGCACACCTTGTGCAGCAAAGGGTTTATGGATGAGCTGCCCACAGTGCAGTCAGGCAGGTGACCTCGCTGCCCTCCCTCACAGCATTCTGCTGGCTGCAGTGGTGAAAGGGCAGAAATAAAACATTAATTTCATGTTGGAGCTGGGGGAATTACCTCTCTGGGTGTGCTTGTCATGGCAGCTTTTGTTAATTACCCAGAGAGCTTTCTGATAGTTATTACAGGCAATTGTAGCCTTTCAAGCACCGGAGAGCAAAGCTTTGTAAACAAACAAATTTATGGGTCTGTTTATGGTGCTCTCTAACCTGGGTGTCTAACACTGGCTGGGCAGTCAGCAGCCCTGGTGGGGAGGAGGTGAGACCAGGAGCTTTCCCAGCAGGTGTCTGGAGGGTGTTTGGTAGGAGATGCTGGCTGCAACCTTCATCTGAACTCTGCTGTTCTCTTTTCTCCATGGTAAACTCCAGCTCTGAAATAACTGCAGCTGAAACTTGGAGCAACTGCTCCCCACTGAAGAATAAATGGCTGTTGTAATCTTGTTTGCCTCGTAGCTCTGGAAAATGCAGAGCTGCATAGATATCAAACTGCTTCGGATCTTGATCAGTTCTGAAATCTTAAATGAATTTGAAATGCTTTGACTTGAGTTCTGAAGTGAATTTTGTAATGGTAATTTTTTAAACAAAAGCCTTTTGTGTGTTGAAGTGGAATAATAACACTTAGCTCCATTGTTCTTTTTTTTTCTGGATTTCTCTTCAAACTCATGTCAATGAACTTTTCTGATAGAAGTAGCCACTGAATAAAAAAATCATGTTTTGAACAGAATATGCCAAGAGGTCCGTGGGGGAGTTCTGACATCCATTCAGCCTTTAATACAGCTAGAAACCAATGCAGCCCTCTTTATTCTGCCTCTAAAGAGCTCTTCAAATGCCACCAAATTATTCCCCTTCATTGGAGCTTTGCTTTATTCCCAGCTCGTGATCAGATCCAAGTGAGAAAAAATAAACTGTCTTGCCCTGTCCCAGGTGGGTGGCTGGGCTGGGCCTGACTCGGGGCCCCTCACATGTGGAATTTGCATTTTGAGCTGCTCTTGGGAATCCAGGGAGTTGCTCCCTGCCTTGTTCTGTTGGAGCCTTGGGTTCCTGTCCAGCCTGCTCTGCTCAGGAGTATGACAGTGTCAGCCTTGCAATCCCAGCTGGGGGGTTCCTCAATGGCCAGTTGCAATGCAGGACTTGGCCCCTTCTGTTCTGGGGCTCCCAGTATGAGGCAGATTTCTTCAGCCACACCTGACAACCAGAGGGATTTTCATTTAGCAGGAAAGAGTTCACGGAGGTTTTTGGTTTACATCTTTATGTTCACAGAGCTTAATACATGAATGCTGGCTGCTGGACTGTCTGGTCATTAGCAATGGCCTGCTCTAAGGTTGGGGTTTTTGCACTTACTCTTTGTGCCAAAGTGGGTTTTTTATTGCTGTGCTGCTGGGATAGGGAAAGATTTAGTGAGAAGCATGGCAGGTATGTGCCTGGAGCAGCAGGAGAGCCCTCTCCTCTTTTGGGGAGTTCCCTTCAGTGTGTTTAATGGCACTGAAAGCAGTGACAGCCTTGGAGAATGGGTCTGGCTCAGCTGCTGCAGTGAGAGCAGCCCTCGTGCTCCTGATTTGGGTCTGAATTGCCCCAGGGATGTCCCTCTAATGCACTCCTGCTCCTGTCTGCCAGGTACTGCCTGTTCTGAAGTAGATCTGACTGCCCCAGACGGGCTTGGATGTAACAGATCTGCTCTCTGTAGTCCCAGGGAGCTGTGGTGGGGTTCAGATGGAAGCATCTGTGGAGCTCTGCTGCACAGACACAGTGGCCAAGCCCTGGAGATGCTGAGGCTCAGCTGCACCTCTCCCTGGTGGTGGCTCTGCAAGGCTTCCCTGCTCTGCAGGAGCTGATGGGAAGGAGGAAGGTCTTGGGAGGTGATTTGTCTTGATTAAAACGAGCTTATTGTTGCCTCTGTAGCTTTGTTTTCCTCCAGGAAAATATTGCTAATTTATCCAGCTAGATGCCTAAGTGACATGCTGACGTGCTCTCTGGTCTTGAAAAAGATTCTCTTGGTATCTGAGCATAGTAATGATTGACACTAATTGTTTTCAGTCGTTGGAATTCTCTGGCTAGTGCTTAGCTGGGTGGGTGGAAGGTGCAGGTATTAGTGTGATCACACCAGCCACGGTGCAGTAGCAGTGTGTTTTAGAAGAGTTCAAGATCATTTGTGGTGCCTCCTGTTTTAAATGGTCTGTTTAGTGTGGACAAAACTGCCCCCAGAAGAATTTAACAAGGATGAGTGAATCCTCTGGAGATGCCTGAGCTGGAAGGATGCTGCTTGTGTCCTCTGCCAGCCTGATTCCACTGGGGGTCATTTGGATTTCTCCACGTCCTGTTTCAGCCTGGACTGTCTCCTCAGCTGGCTCTGCACCCATCAAGCCCATTTCAGCCAGAGTTGTCTTCTCTTCTGGAGGAGCATCTCCTGGCACCACTGGAGAGATGGATTCTCCTCACCTCTGAACACAGAGATCCTCTCACTGCTTTGTGTAGCTGAAGGTCTCTGAGGAAGGAGGGGAAATTTCACTTGCCATACGAAGTCAGGGGACATCCCATGTTTTTATCTAGTTACACAGACTGTTTCACCCTGGAGTTGTCTAATCTTTGATCAATAATTCTGACCTCTTCAAACAGCTTGGGGCACGTGTGTTTGCAAGCAGGAGGGGAAGAAAGGCTGGGTGCCTTGCTGCTTAGCAGTCTAATGATTGAATTTAAGCTGCTGTGATTCACCCAAGCCCTTTGTGTAGCAAACAGATTTAGAATCGTTTGAATGGAAGGAACAACATGGTTTGAAGTGAGTGAGGCTAGGGAATACAGGCAAAGCCAGCAGCAAGCTGACCAACAGCTTCATGCTGCTGCAGACTGTACAAAAACAAAGCCAGCCATAATGAAAGCCACCATTATAAATCTGCTGCTTATTGCTTACAGCTTCAGGCTGACTTAAAATCAACTTTTATTAGCTCCATATTAGGGAATTGTTTCCTCTGGATTTGATTACTAGGATGGATAGATTGGAAATCTGCATTTCCATATAGATAGAAGTGTTGTGTTCTAGCCCTGCTGCATTCCTGAGGAGGAAAGGAGCTCCCCAGGGCTGCTTGTCCTAAGGGGCTAACCCCAGGCCAGGCTGGGGAGGATGTGCAGGTGAGGCCCTGGGAGGACATGACCTGCAGGAGTCCATTGGGCTTGGCTCCATGCAGCTGGCTTGCTATTAGGCTATTGACTCTAATCTTTGTCTGGAATCAGAGCACCATTGACTTAGCTCCTGATGATTGAAGGGCTGTGTGCAAGAAAGGGTGCTGAGGTAGAGATGTGGTTGTTTAGCCTTTGAAAGGGTTTAAGAGCTCTTAATATACTTTGAGCTAGCAGAGAAGATTTATTCTTACATGACAGTCATGCTGCAAAGGGGAGATGTGGATCTTCTCTCCTATGGAAGAGTGCTGTTTGCATGATGCTACTTCCCAAAACTTATTTTTCCTTCCTCTGCTTCTAGGTGTGGATTTCCATTCTTTTATTCTCCCTTGCAACATCTTAGGGAAAGAGAATCTGGGTTTTTTTCCCCCCTTTTCTCTGGGTTGGTCTTCTTATGCTGATGAAATTAATTCACTTGGAGAAGCCAGCTGAGTTTGGTGCTGGGTAAGCAGTAAGAGGAGAGGAGCAGCACCTTTTCCTGGCAGTGGAAGTGATAAACTTGTGGATTATCCCACCCTACCTGGGGAAGGTTCCCCTCTCATCCACCTGCAGGCTGCAGCTTCCAGCTGGCCTCATAACTGGCATTTCCCAGTTTAGTTTCCATCTGCAGGAGACCTCCAGGTGAATTGCTTTATCTCGGGGTCTTTTGTCTGGAAAACAAGGCTGACAGCTCTCTTGTGACAATGACATCTGCAGATAAATGCTCTGTCCTGCAGCCTATGCCAGATCCCCTTTTCATAGGTAACTAACATCACCTACCTTGAGATTTTTAGTGACAAGTGGAAAATTGCTCTATTAGCAGGACAAGAAGAAAATCCCTTCCAGCACCTGCTGCTTCATGGCTGTGAAACTTTGAATGGAATATGCAATAACAGATAAAAGTACAGTGATGTAAAAGCAGTATTAATTCAAATTGATTTTCCTCCTTTTCCTGGACTAATTTTGTCCCTGTTTGTTGGTGGAATGAACTGGCTTTGAATGGAAGTTCCCATCAGAGGTACTCCTAGAGTCTAAGGGTGGAAGTCTGCTGAGGGCTTTTTTGGGTACATATTGGCAAATATATTGATACTGCTTGAGAAGCCAGACTTCTGAATTCACACAGAGCAGGTATACCTGGAAGTCTTGTCTAAGGCCTCAGTGGTTTCAGGGAGTTGGTTTCATGGGCTTGTGTAGGGTTGAATAGCACAGTGACTGGCTGATGTTACTCCCCTTCCAGCCTCTGAAGCTCCAGAGCAGCAGAAGCTGCAGCCAGGGCACAGGACAGCTCTGCCATGCTCGTGTGCTCTGCCTTCCTGGGTGTGCTGCTGAGCTTGGTCCTTTCTGGCAGGTAACTGCAAAGCAGTTGTGATTTGACACTTGTGTCAAAACATTGTCTGTGAACAATTCAAATCCAGCAGGTGAATGTCAAGTTGGGCTGTTTGATGATTGTTGTTTCTTGCTGGGATGCATCAGGTCCTCAGATTCCTTTGCAGTGTGCTAATCTCATCTGTTTACTTAGCTCTCTGTTACTACCCTGGGCTTGCAGAGAAAGTTGAGACAAAGCTGTAAGAACACAGAGCAGGGGGGAAAGAGCTGTAGCTGGAACATGCTTTGCACAAAGATGCTTCCTTTGAAACAGGGAGCTTTGTGTTGCTGGTCCTTTGCTGCCTCATGGCATCAAATATTCATTCCATGTCTGCATTTTGATTGTGAGAGTGTGATACAAGAAGACATGATGTTGCTTTAAGCCAGCAAAACCACAGAGCTGTCAGAAAGGAGACCACAGCTACACGGAGCCCTTTCCTTAGAAGCAGAGGTTTGCAGGCATGTCTGGTGTAAAGAAAAGGCACTGGAGAAACAGGGGGTGGCTCAAGAGGAGATGAAGTTGCTGAAGGATGTGGTATTTGGCTTGAAGATGTCAGCTCCCAGTCCTTTTGTACAGAGCAAGAAAAAGCAATTTAATCTGTAGTACAACAGACTGCATAATAAACAGGTAGAGGTGCATAACCTGCTCACCTCAGCTGGGGGCTGCTCACCAGCCTGCATCATCAAAGGTCTTGGCTATATTACCTTGAATTATTGCTGGTATAACAGACTGCAGGTAATAAACAGGCACGGGTAGATTACCTTCACCTTTCTCTGGGAGTAGGAAATGTTATCTTTGTGCTGCTCCTGCCTCATGCTGGGCTGCTGTAAAATGGACTCGGTTGGATGCTCTGCTCAGTAAAGACTGGAAATCTTCCCATTCCCTGAGGAATCCCTGAAGGGAGCAGCTCAGGGTGCTGTGGTGGGTGAAGGTCTGTGCAGTGGCCAGGGCTGTTGTCAGTAGTTACCCAAGCTAATTCCTTCTAATGACTTGTTAGCTCCACTTGAAGTATGGCCAGGCAGAAAAGTGTTTGCCCTGGCAGCTTCACAGGCCACAGACTGGTGAGGGCGTCATTAGCAGGATCACATATTTGCCCTTTAGCACAAATAATTACTCTGGACAGCTGAGGAACAGTTATCAGGGCACATTCAGCTGCTGGCTTGCTCAGCCAAGTGCTAACTCCCTCTGCCAGTGCCCTGGGAGAGGAGGATTGCCACTCCTGGCAGCTGAGAGCTCAGGCTGCTCACCATGGGGAAGGAGGGCCAGGGAGGCTGGATTTTAACCAGAGCTGTTGGTCTCAAGCCACCACAACACCCTTTCTGGGCAGTCTCAGAACTGGCCATGCTGTGCATCTCTAAACTGAAGGAAGTTTCTTTCCTCCAAGAGCCTTCCCTAGATAACAGTATTTAGTTCCAGAATTCCAGAGCTCCTTACCAATGCAAAAAGACTAAGAACCTTAATCTTCCTGTCTTGAAATCCTGTATATGCCAGACAGGGATAATGTTCCTAAATCTGACTTTTGAGTTAATATTTATCTTGTTAGACCGTGGCTTTCATTCTCAACTCTCTTGCTGCTGCTGATCTTTTCCAGGGGCAAAACAGGGCTCTTGGAAAAGGGCTTGGCTCAGTCTCAGGAAATAAATAATAGCTTCACTGAGCAGGTTGAAGAAATTACAATGGAAGGTGAGGATCTGCATTCCTCTAAAACTTCAGAAGAGCAGCATTAGGGATAGTTCTGCTGCAACAGAATTTGAGTGGCTCTGTTTCAGCTCACTGATCAATTTGTAATCAGCACAGGGATGAAAATGAGTCTGTGGCACTTGCTAGCAGTGGCCATCACCCATGCTGCTCTCATTCCCAGGTGATAAAAGGATAAGTGAGCAGACAACAGATCAAACTGAGGATGGATGTCTCCTGCTGGAGATCTAGTCATGGTCTGACTTGTTTTTCTGCCCCAGAACTTGAAGCTGAGCCTTGCTGCAGGGCAGACCATGGGAAGCCCCAGCAGGGCTGGTTGGAGAGTTGAGAGGGTCTAAGCTCTTTCTCTCTGGGTTTTAGTGATACCTGCTGCTAAAGGGTGCTCCTGGAGATGGCTGTCAAGGGTCAGGAATCTGGTTCTGCACAGAGGCAGAGATTCACTGTCAGCTAGTCCCCTGCAAGCTGCTCAGGGCAGCTCCAGCAGCTGCTTGGAGAAGGTGCAGTGCTCTGTGTGCTTGGCAGCTCTGTCTGCTGAAGGTCCCTGTGTTAGCTGGTTAACTTGAAACCACCTGACAAATAATCCCACGACAAATGTCTCTGGCTTGGGAAGCTTGTCTGATTCCATCCACTGAATGCCTGAAAAATGACTGCTGGTGGCTCAGTGAGGTTTTTTTCCCCACACAAGTGGCCTTCTCCTGAGTCTCTTTTGCTACAGCATCTGCTCTCTCCAGCTACTCCAGGCCCTTTATTGGAGGATGGCTTTCTGGATAAAGCCACAGCCTGGGCAGTCAGGACAATCTACAGTCACTTCTTGCCCCAATATAATAAGGGCCTGTGTGTTTAAGAGCTGATTTCCATTTAACTCTGACTTAGATTAAACAAGCTCCTATCCTGCTTTGTCATTTGGAGCCAGAACTTCAGGACTTGAACTGGAATATTTCCTCAGACTCCTGTGGGCTTCTGGCAGCCAAAGCTGGCTGAGGGCTTATTTCTTCACGCCTGGTAGAACAGCTTTAGTTCCACTGAGGGAGGGCTTCTTCCTGAGATTGGGTGGGTATCTGGGAGAATGAAATAGATGCTGCTGATTTATTACAGCTCCATCCCCAAAGGCCTTCACTTGGAGGCAAGCAAGGCATCACAAACAGTACATGGTACATCAGAATGCTAAGGCCAGAGCAAGTGCTCCTAGAGAAATACAGTAGATGTGAAGCATGTGTAACTCTGAGGACACTTGGACAGCTTTTGGGCTGGAAAGCTGCTCTGGGGGAAAAAGGGTATGAAAATAAGGTAAGATGAACTGTTTTGTCCAAGGATACTCTGATCCCTGGGCAGCCAGTGCTGGGGTGAGATGGGAAAGGAGATTTTTGGCTTGGATAAAGCAATCAGTGGGAAGACAGGGATCTGGGGAGAAGCTGGACTGGTGCCTGTGTTCATAGCTGCAGGCTTATTGCTCCTAAGAGCAGGGGGCTCGGCCTTAATGGGAAGGGGATGTTTCTCTAGAGCACCCTGAGGTAGCATCTGGCTGCAGGGGTGAAGGTCCTGCTTAGATCATCTGCTGCCCTCACAATGATGCCCAGAGTCGAGCTCCTGCACTGAAACTCCTTGAGGGGAGGGTTTAGCTCTGGCAGGCACAGAGCTGTTAACTTTGGCTTTAGGAAAGCTGCTGAGCAGTAGGAGGCTGGGCATGCTGGGTTTTCTGCTATCACAGTAGCTCTGCAGCCACAGCTTCCTGCTGCTTGGGTAGAGCTGCTGCTGATTGGCACCAGAGTGCCCGGGTCAGTTTAGCTCTCCCTTTCTGCCCTGCTCAGGAGTGTTCCCTTATCCCATTTTCACTGTAAGAAACACTAATTGAAATTCATGCTCATATGTCTCATGAACTATGAGTCAGTGGAATAAAAGCACTTAATCACTTAATGAAATTATTGCCTCTCCAAGCATGAAGAAAGGGTGGGGAGGGGGAAGCAGAAAATGTTTTATGGCAATCACTTCAAAACCAAGTCTCTTTTTACTACTCTGTAGTGTGTGTAGCCTGGTGTGTCCCTCGATTGTGTCCCGTTTGTGAGAGGGTGCTGGTGCAGCTGCAACAGCTAAGCTGTGCTGTGCCCTGTGTCCAGCTTCAGAACCAGCAGCCTCTGGTGGTTAGGAGCTGGGTGGTGGGTACTCTGAGGTGGCCTGTGCTTCAGGAAAGGGTCTTCTGAACTGGGAGGGTGGCTTAAGAAAGAAGATTTGTATTGCAGCCTGCTGTGGTGGTGACTGGGTCCAGCAATGCCCAGCCCTGTGGGGGACTTGGACAGTAGGACCCATTTGCATTGCTCTGAATGCCAGGAAGGGTGAAATTGCCCTGCTTTGCCCTTCTGACTGAGGAATTAAAGAGGCATCTCTTTCCTTTCCCATCTTACCTGCATCAGGTGAGCAGCCAGACAGGGCTGAGTGTTTTAAACCAGTGGCATCTTCTGCAGCTGAGAGCAAACCCCCAAGTTGCAGCCAGATCCCAGTCTGGCCACCAGTCTCCTGGTCCCTGAACCTCCTCTGTGAAACCTTCTAGCCCAGGGTGGATTTTGCTGTGCTTAGCATGTTCTTTAGCAGGCTCTGCTCTCAGATGGATGTTTGTGAACACTGAGTGAATTGATTCTTGTCAATTATAAAGACTGTAAGGAGTCTGGAGACTCCTTGAGATGAAAAGCACAGGGAAAAAAAAAAAAGAGGCATTAATTATTTATCTCTTGGTGTCATTATTGTATGGGGTTTAAATTACTACTTCAAAATCATTTCTCATTACCCTGGACTGTCACTGCTGCAAATACAAAACTTGTGTACAGCAGGTACTAGGGAATGTGATCCACTTGGATTTATGAGAAGCTCTTCTCCTTCCCTTCTGTTCCTTCCACTGGCCAGCTGGATTAGTTTGGACTAAATTAAATAGGCTCAAAAAGCCAAAAGAAAGAAGCAAATCGATACAGATGAAGAAATTAAAAACCACTTCATTGAATTTATTTTAATCTGCAAAGGTGTAAAGAGCTTAAGCTGCAGATCCTCCTGCAGGAACCTGAGGGGGCTCTGAAGAGGAATTTGGAATGCAGTGCTCAGGGCTGTGCTTCCAGTGCCTGTGAAATCAAGTTTCTTGTGGTCAGCTAACCAGATTTGTACTGGGCAGGAAGAGGGGATGTGCATCATGTACTTCTGCACTGTGCCAGTGTTGGAGTGCCAAGGAAGCCCTTTAGATTCTGTGAATATTGCACCCTGGCAATAACCACCTTCCTCTTCCTGGCCCCCTTTCCCCCTTCAGAGGCTGCGTGCTTCTTCCTGGAGCCATACATCACTGGAGCAACTCATTCTGGTGATGAATTACTTGTACATGTTATCAGATGGGCCTGTTCTGATACTCCTGCATCATCCAGAGTATTACACTAATATATCAACAGGCTGAACTGCTGCTCTGATGATGTGGCTCCAGTCTCATCTGTCACTGAGCTCCCGCGGGCACTGCTGCTGGAGGCCTGCGGGGGAGCAGTGCCCCGGGCCAAGCCCCCCAGGCTCTGCAGCTGTGCACGGGCACTGTGCAGGGCTTGGGGGCAGGCTGAGAGCCCATCAGCCAGCCACTCCAGCTTTGCAGCTCATGGAGCACTTCAGCATTCAGATCGTGTCCCTGCAATGCCTTTCAGAATGGATCTTTGGACATTTGACCTCTTAGGACAGTGTTCTGGGTGTGCTCATACCCAGCACATCTCTGAAATCCTGGGAGTTGAGCCTCTCCTCTTTTTTTCTTAATATCTCAGTGTTAACTCTTTAGGATCCCCAAAGTGCTGAGAGGGATGAGCCCATCCACCCTCTTCCAAAGCCAATCCAAAATACCCACACCTCAGCATCTTGCAAGATCAGCCTTTGAGCTTTACTGTTCTCTCTAGATTCCTGGGACCCAGGGCAGAGCCAGCTGCAGTCAGCAGATGAGGACAGTGGGTCAAGTGTCTGGGATAGTCTAAAAACCATGTGAAGTTTGCTTTGTAGGTGCTGCCCCTGCAGCTGGGCTTGGTCCCAGGTTTTTTCTGCCCTGCCCTGGCTCACAAATCCACAATTCCTCCTGATGATGGAGGAAAAAAGGCTGAGACCTCAACCTGACATCTCTCTAAAGATGCAGCTCAGAAGCTCCAGTAATTTGTGTCCTAGCAAAGTTGTTTGTGAATCTGGGGATAATTTGAGAGTTGGTTGCTTTGCATTCAGGGCAATCTTGCAGCTGTTGAGAATGAATTGCAAAATTAAAAAAGCAAGTAACTTAGAAAGAAGATCATTCTAATTTGAGTAGGAAACCAGAAAGCAAATAAGGATTACACTCGGGATAACATCCTAATACAATGCTGAACTGAGCTCTGTGCACACTGGAGACACGGGTTTGATTCAAGCTCAGATTTGGCCTCTCAATATTTGTGAGAACATTGGGATCAGAGCAGCAAAGATGGGTTGTTTGGCTGGTACATCTGCCAGTCCTAGGAAGGCAGGTATCTGAAAACTATCTGCAGAGCTGTGTGCTTATCAGGTGAGGGGCTGGGAAGCAGCTCTGCAGAAAAGGCCTTGGGGGTGTTGGTGGCTGAGCAGCTGGCCAGGAGGCAGCAGTGGGCACTGGCAGCCAAGAAGGCCAATGGCAGCCTGGGCTGCAGCAAGAGAAGTGTGGGCAGCAGCT